>NJRP01000082.1:304315-341882 GCA_003063835.1 Aphaenogaster floridana | reverse complement strand
CGCGCGCGCGCGTGTGTACGTCAAACGCACGCCATGTCAAACGGCGCACGGCGGTCTCGCGCGGCGGAAAGTAGAGTGAAACCGGCGGGCTTACCGAAACTCGGGGGACCGGCTCGGATCGGCGGGTCGTGAGAAGCGGCGCGGCGCGATTCGCCGCGCGAAAACTCCGCGGGAAATCAAATGGGTGGTGCGCCCCGCGGGAGGCGTGCGGCGAGACGTTTCGCGTACAGACAACTGCATGTACACAACGGCGACGGTGGCGCCGCGACGCGGTGCGACGCGGCGCGGCGCCGCCGTCGTCGTCGCGATGCCGCGGGGGGAGAGAGAAAGAGATTCGGAGCGGAGAGAAGGTTGGATCTCTCGCTCCTCTCCTTCTCCCATCAGTCCCATCGTCTTGCCGTTTCTTGCTAACTTCAGTGAGGCGTTATATGCGATTTTTCGCATTGGCGTAAAGAGCGCGCGAAGTATTCGATTTCTGGACGCTTCGCTCGTTCGTCGGTGGAATACCGCGCGGATATTTTTACATTTTCATTCATGAAATGAAAAAAAAAAGAGATTGGTAGACGATAAGTTTCATGGTCTTTCCGTAGGCGAGAGAGACGAAAAATAGACGAGGGATTGTGTCTCGATGGGATTTCGATTCCTCACTTTCGCCAGCGCAGCGGAGCTGATGCGATCAGACATAATCAGGTAGTTTAATTCATTGGGCATTAATTAATACAATTAATATAATGCAATATTGTTTATTATCGGTCAACGCTGTATTGCGTTACGTCGGATTTCGCAGATCGTTAGTAGATGGCGCCACATACCTGATACGACAGCTTGTCTGTCTTAATTCTGTGAAGCTTGATTCGAGACGCAGCTCGAGCCGCGACAATCGAATTCGAAAATATGCGTATTTCCTGATAAACGAGATTATTAATCTAAATTCATTTTTTTCTTATGCATATCCGTTAATAGATGTTTGCGACTACCATGCATGCTCTATGCTGATTGTCTTGGCAAAGGTACTCTCAGTCGTTTGCCATTGCCTTCTGAGAGGTGATCAATTAAAAATATGATATGTTCTGGGTAGATTTGAACTTGGATCTTTTGCACAGAAAGCAGACGCGCAACTCTTACGATCACCATAACAAATAATGTATAAATGAAATTACACCTTACGCTCTGTGTTTAAAGAATTCGATCGATTCTATCTTACATTGCACATTCGTATCTTTTAAAATTTCTGTTTTCTTCGCTGGAGTTTTGTGTATACAGAGAATATTCCGCTCTAATTATTATCTGATCGATCACGAGATTTTAATGTTTAAGTGGTTTTAAACGGTTTATATATACACTATTCTTTTAATTGATAATTTTATTTAATAAATATTTTTGAACTTGTAAACGAAATTATTAATTCAAATATATTTTACGCTCCGCACGAACATCCTGTGTTTAGAGAATTCGGCTGATTCTATCTTATACTGTATTTCCTCAAATTTCTGTATTATTTTACTACAGCCTTGAGTATATAGGGCATATTCTGCTCTACTTCTTACATTAATCGATCACACGATTTTAAACGCATTATTCGTCCAATTAATATTTTTATGTTAAAGCTTTTAAACGTAATTATTAATCCAAATATACCTTCACACGCGCGAGCATTCTGAGTTTAAAAATTTCTATAGAAGAGATTCGTTTCGACACTACTGGCCAATTTGATTTTAAATTAATATATCGCGATTCGCGACATTTTTTCGACCATGGATTTGGTCCTACTAAAGTGAATGAAATTAATTTAATGTAAAGAATTTGTTGCGAAAAATATTACCTCAGCCAGGAGTTTAAAAAATTCTGTTTATTCTATATCCCTGCATCTGTATTTTCTAAAATTTCTGTTTTTTATTTTGCTAATGTTTTGCGTATATAGGACATATGTGTGTGTGTTTGTGTGTATGTGTGTTCCGCTCTCTAATTATCACACTAATCACACAGTTTTGAGTATATTATTCATTCAATTAAAATTTTTATGTTAAAACTCTTAAATGGAATTATTAATCCAAATGCATCTTATTCTACATTCTTCTGGTAAAAAATTTTTCATATATAAATACATATAAATAGATATAAACATATATAATTATATATAATTATGTATAAAATATGTCCATACATGAAATTTTTCATAATTGGATAAATGGAATTATACCCAGTGAGAAATGACTAATTGAAATTCATCGAATCGACATCGAAATCATCGAAATTACATCAAATTTGATGTAATTTCAATGATTTCGACGTCGATTCGATGTCGATCGATGAATCATTTCTCACTGGGTACTGCGTCCCCAATGGGGTTTGCATTTTTTCCCTTCTCATCCTTTCCTACTTCTACTCTTTGCCCGTTTGGACCAACATCTTAACGTCTCTTCCGAAAGACGGAGCCCAGTTTTACCTACCGGCAGGGAGCGCAGTGTCGGAAAATAATAATATCCATGTTTACCTGATCTAGTGGACTTGAACCTGGTATTACAGATTACGAGTCTGGCGCTCTACCACTAGACCACACTGCCGCCTCAAAATTTTTCATATATAATCATGTATAATTATATATAATTATATATATTTAATGGAAAAGTTCATATATAATCATATATAATTATATAAAAATATATATAATTATATATAATTATACATGATTATATATATGAAAAATTTCTTGTATGGACATATTTCATACATAATTATATATAATTATATATAATTATATATGTTTAAATCTATTTATATATATATTTATATATGAAAAATTTTTTACCGGGCTGTGTTAAAAAAATTCAGCTGATGCTATTTTATCCTGCATCCGTACACTACTTTATTTTAATTATACTAGCCGATGACGCAGTAGTATATTATTTGTTCAATTAATATTTTTATTGAAGTTTTTAAACAAAATTATTAATCCAAATACATCTTATAGTTTACACAAACTGTTTTTAACGCAGCTGTGTTAAAAAAATTCAGTTTATTCTATTTTACCCTGTAACCGTATTTTCTAAAATTTCTATATTTTTCACTGGAGCTCTGCGTGGGCCATGTTCCGCTCTAATTATTACACTAATCGATCATGCAGTTTTGAGTGTGTTTTATTCGTTCAATTGATATGTTTTATATGGGACTTATTTCTTATAAATGTACCGCACATACCGTAAAAGTTACCCTTTTCGCTATTATAAAGACGTTGAACAGAACTTACAATTAGCCAGTTCTTTCCCGGTAAAAAATTTTTCATATATAAATATATATAAATAGATGTAAACATATATAATTATATATAATTATATATAATTATGTATGAAATATGTCCATACATGAAATTTTTCATATATAATCATGTATAATTATATATATTTATATATAATTATATATGTTTATATCTATTTATATATATTTATATATGAAAAATTTTTTACCGGGTCGAACATGTGTTTGTCATTACAAATTCTACAAACATCAGGAGCATCCAAAAATCGGTCTGGTATCCGGCAGAAGATGCCGTCTCGAGATGACCGTGCGATTTTCGACCAACGCCGTCCCTGCATGAACACAAAGATAGGGTCGAGTTTCGACGAGAGTCGTCCGTCTCTTTTCGCAACCCACGCAAGTTGTAGGAAGAGCGAGACGGAGCGACGAGGCTGTCGGGCGAGTCGGGAACGGAGCAGAGGCCGACGAAGGGTGCGCGGAGCGCATTGTTCGCGGCGCCTTTCAACATGGCACCGGTGCCGCCGCGTCGGAAATACGAGAGGAATGTACGAGCTTCATCGGGGGTGAACTAGTGCGGGGGGTAGATCGTCCACGGGGGGAGGAAAGCTCCTCGGTGCCTCGCGTCGCGCATAAGAGTGCGTCTTCGAAGAGTGCGTCGGATTTCGGAGCAGACCTCATACGTAGAGAACGCGAGGGAAAAAGAGAGAGTGAGGGAGAGGGAAGGAGAAAGAGGGAGAGAGAGAGAGGAGAGAGAAGAGCATACGATGTCGAGGAGTCGCACGGGGCAGGGACGGCAGGCCAATCCGGTGGCGGTCATCCTACCCCGTGTCGAGTGACAGACTGCTTACGTAACGGATTATTCTCGCTATGATAACGACACTCCAGACGGCGCGAACGCGACACGTCGACGCGAGGAAGCGGCAGCAACAGCGGCGGCAGCAACAGCGGCGGCAGCAACAGCGGCGGCAGCAACAGCAGCGGCAGCAGCAGCGGAACAGCATCGTCGCCGGGAGGGCCGTCGACGCGGCGGCGACGGCGCAGCGCGCGACCCCGACAGAAATACGCCGACCCGGATCCCGCTATCGCCGTCTCTGATACCCGTCGCTTAAACGGACGCCGAGCGTCGCGACGCCCACGTCGCCCTCGCCTCGGGTGCGCGGGGACACGCCTGACCGGGGTGCCGAGTGCGAATTATGACAGCGGCGGTCGTCATGGAAAACGTTAACTGGGACCCCGGTAAGTTGATAGAGGAGAAGAAGCGTTGCTGGTCACCTTTCACTCCGAACGATTGGGAGCGTCGTCGAGGGTGTTTTCACGAGTTTCACGCTCGGCACGATCGTGCGGCGCATCGTGATAAGGGACGACGGTGCCTTCGAGCGGCGAGGGTGATTTCGACGAAGTGGACTGTTGTGGCGGCGTGTCGATAAGGCCGCCCCGTTGTTTCCGTGCAAGCGAGGAGAGTTATTGGAGCAAGTTGCAGAGCATAATCCGATAAGTGACTGAATACTCTTCAAAGACATATTAATAAAACGTGCGTCGGGCGCGAGTGTTGTACGTTATAAATATAGAGCGAGGGTAAACCCGAGAGAGAGTAAATAAACGCGACTCTGCAAGTAACAACGGAGTCTTCTGATAAAATCCTGGCGTGTCGTGCGTCGCGCTAGCGGATATTCCGATCGCGACCGCACATTTCCGCGTGCTCCAATTTGCTCAATGGAAAGGAGGTCTCGGGCGAGCGATTAAAAATGAATCTATCGATCGGCGCGCGAATGCCACGAGAAATCTATTGTCTTTGAATTAAAATAATTATAGCGATATGTGGGAGAGAGATAGAGTTCATTACATCGCTTCCAATTTTAGTACTTCCATGTTTAAATATGGAGAACATAATTAGTACCATGCGACTCTAATAATACACGCTTATATCTTTACGCTGAAACTTACGTAAAGAGAAAAGTAATAAAATAAAGATAATGAAAGATTTAAACGAGAAGAAATAAGAGTTTTTCAAAGTTTCTCCATTTTTAATTTATAAATCATTTTATACAAAGGTTGAGTCTAACTCCGTCATAGCGGATTTATATATTATTATAATTATAATATATTATTATTGTGCTATTATTATTATTATTATATTCTTGTTACCATAATTAGTCAGGTCTCACCTGTTCATTTATTCTAGCGTTGTCCAAGTTGCTGAACTCGCTGCAGGAGAACAAGTCGGAAATACCCAGCTGTACCGAGGAGGAATTCGGATTTCTTAATGAGCTGCTGCAGTCCAAGGAACTGAACGCCCTGGTGAACGTTCACAACAAGATCCTCAACAATGTTAAGGATGACAAGTTCTTCCCTGTACTTTCGAACTCGATGGACATCGACGTCGAAGTCCTCGATCTGTTGTCAACCAAAACGCACACCTCGCCCGAGTACAAGGAGTTATTTCACCTGCTGCAAAAACCGCACATCCAGGTAACAAGTGCAACATTCTTTGTACAATAAGCTGATTTCTTCAGAGTCAGTAATACATACCCATACAGCACAGAAATTGCAACAACATTGCAGTAACATAACAATATTGCCGAAATGTTGCTGCAATGTTCTGTGCTGCATGGGATACATACATATTTATTTTTAAAAATTGTCTCTCTTTTGTTGCAACAAAATGAAACGTGAAATATTCCTCACAAATATCTTTCAAACGTCAACTCTTCTTTCTGTTTGTAATTTAATAACTATCTCTGAAGAAATTAACACTTTTAAGAGTGTGTATTCTAACAACTTTCTTCACTGAAGGGTCTCCTTTGCGCTCACGATTCGGTGGCGCAAAAGGACTACTACCCGAGGCTGCCAGACATCCCGCTGGAGGTGGATGAGGACGAGGAAACGGTGAAGATCGTCCAGCTGGTGAAGTCGAACGAGCCCCTGGTACGTCAGATCGACCGTTGAGTCGACATTTGCAATAACGGTGTCTTTCTGAGCGTCTTTCACTCGACTTAACCCAAGAGTGTGAGCAAAAGCGTAAGAGGGAAAGCTTAATTGTCGATTGAGTAGTAGCGTCCGAGTGTACGCGTTTACGTTTTGAAGAAGCCGTAGGGAAAAGGGGGGAGGGAAAAGTCGAAGGTAGATTACTTTTTTTTTGCCAGAGCGTTAAAGATTCGTTTTTCCGCCCACACATGGTTGTACATTGCGTCGACTTGCATGAGACGCGAAAAAGTATCCCCAGTATCGGCGTAGGCAGGCGAGTCACTGTATCTGCGTAGTTTGTAATTTGGATACTGTGAGAGAATTCTCCGAGAGTAAACGAGTAGCCTCACGAGTGCGAAGAAAAGAGTAACCAAGTAATCACGTGTTTCTTTCATCGTCAAACTTGCTTCGAAGGGCGTTGACGCCGGCGTTGAACCGATCGTGGTAAGTCGCCTGAATGCCGTAGAACATGTGCTGAGCACCTGTGATGAACACCTGACTTTACGTCGTACGAAACTACCCTGTACCTTGGCCGTCATTCTTTTCGTTTCGCCGCTCACTTTAGCGCCAGGATCGAAACTGGTAGAATTTTGTCGCGCGCAACTTTCCGTTGCTGTAGACGAGGGCGAGGAACAGCGACGGAAATTGCGAGCATTCGAAAATCTGAATTAATCAAGATCAATCAGAATTAAACCGGTTTCAATCCCTGCTTTGGCGTAGATCTCTAGTCAATCCCATCCTCGTTATCGTGCTGCGATCACAGGACATAAATTGAGCTGTAAATGAAACGTTGTCGTGTTCTTCCTTTCCTTGCACAGGTTTGTTGATTTTGCTGTTTGTCTCTGTTGCGTCCATTGCATACGTCTTGTTTGAGTTGTTCTTTTACGTTTTCGCCTTGTAAATAAAATCTGTTGTACCACTATATTTGTTGTTATTGTCCCGCATGACTGTATTTTAAATGCCGCGAAGTGGAGTTACCTCTTGGTGAACGTTTGGTTTGAAAAAATACGCTCGAATTAAATATTCTCCATGAATTAAATTTAGACATATAAAATTATCTTTTATTCAAAAAGTACATTCAAACATTATTTACTGTAATTTTATTTTTTTTTCTTTGAGCAATTATAATTATGTAGGTAAATAACATTACGGGTAACTGCATTTCGCGGTATACAATGTTTCTAGAGATCTTTGTTACGGTCTTGTTTATTTAGCAAATCGTTTGAAATTCCTATTTCTGTTTATCTCGGGAAATGTACAAAGATAAAAAAGTACTCTAAACATGAAATTCCAAAGAAGACTTAAAAGACTCGTTATAGATAATCGATAATTGAAAGATCAAATAGATATCTTAACAATATCTTTTTTAGATATCTTTACATCTTTTTTTATAACGAATTTGGTTGGACGCACTAGTGCGCACTAATCAGTGCACATTAAAGTCGTTGTACACAAATCGACGTAGAGATATATGTTTAATATAAATACGTAAATGGGTTAAACCGTGAAATTCTCAACATACTTTATTGTGCTGTTTGGTAAAATACGTATTTTATTATTCGAGATATTTGCATTTCACATTTACACTCAGATTTATCACATTTACACTAGATCAGTACAACGGCTTTAATATGCACCAGTGCGCACTAGTGCATCCAACCGAATTCTCTATTAGATATCTTTACATCTTTTGGACATTCATGTTATCGGCGCGCAAAGCTCGTCTATTTTTGTGTTGCATAATTTCCCAGCAAACACAAATGTAGCAGTTACATAACATAGATGCAATAGTTATGTTACATGTAACATTTACATCAATGTTATGTAACTGCTACAAACTGTGTTTGCTGGGTTCAATGATTCTGATCGATCGCTCGTGACACGAAAATCGACGGGCGCGCGCCGATCTTAGCATCGCGTTTCGCGTTTACCTTTCCACGAAGAGACCTCTTTATTTTTATCCATTTTTTTAAGAAGAGAAAGAAGGCGCTCTCTAGTACGCGTTCGCGCGCGAGATGCAACGCAATGACAATACTAGACTTTACACCTTGATATTAGGGGGCGACCATAAAAACCTGCGAAGTCACCGGCAAGATCGTGATTGCGCGGATAATGCACGGCGGCGCGGCCGACCGATCCGGCCTCATCCACGTCGGTGACGAGGTCTGCGAAGTCAACGGTATCAGCGTCGAGGGAAAGACACCCAGTTTCGTTCTACACATTTTGGTAGGTTAAACATTTTTCCATCTTATCACAAAGAAATAAAGAAAATAATGAAAGTAACATATTTTAATCCGAATGTTTGGGTCCAAAGATCATAAGTAAAGTTAGAATGTATTTGTGGCGACATAGCCACAACGCTCGTGTCAGAGAGAGAGAGACGCTATGTTTTCTGGTACTTATTTTGGGTACACAGACTTAGGGCCTAGACACAATGAAAGAAATAAGGAACAAGAAATTAAACATAGGGAATTGGGATGTGGAAGAAGGAAGAACGAAGAATCTTCCTTCTTCGTTCTTCCTTCAAGGAAGATTCTTCGTTCTTTCTTCTTTCACATCCCAATTCCCCATGTTTAATTTCTTATTCCTTATTTCTTTCATTGTGTCTGGGAGTTTACACTATATCTGGGAGTTTACACTATACAATCACACAAGCACATACATATTTATAGATTGTATACTTGACATCCGTGGATCGGTTAGCACGTATAATCAGTATTCTCTTTCCGTTTTTTACAGAAGTTTACATAATCAATGTCGCGGATGCACTTTCTCTCTCTCTCTCTCTCTCTCTCTCTCTCTCTCTCTCGCATCTGTTTCAGTAATTAACATTTGTTACCAGAACTTGCTACATGAATAATTAACCGAGAAATATTTAATATAATTAGCCAACGGTTAACAATAGGCTGTTACTTCAAACTTGTAATGACATGTAGACTTGACAAGTACCTACGTGTAATTAACGGCGCAATTTAACTAAATATTTTACAAGAATTCAAGAGTACATTTTTTATTGACCCGAATTTTTATTCACCATCAAAAATAGTCAAATATTCATGAAAATGTAAATTACTCTTTCATATTTATTATTTTATAAGACAATATATATTATTGTATATGTATAACGATATTATTTTAAACAGTCTATGATTAGAAGCTACGCGAAACTTTTTTGAATAAAGTTCTTCAAAAAAAGTCAAGATTTACGTTTCTATTTAAACATTCCGTTACTGACCGTGGTAAAATATAGTACATAGCTGGAATATCTCTTTTGACTCTTAAAAAAACAGATTGCCACTATTAAAAATGTTTACGTGAATTCGATTTTTTCCAGCAAAATTCGGAAGGGACAATCACTTTTAAAATAGTACCCGCGGACAGCAAGAGTGGAGTCAGGGAGAGCAAGGTAGAACTTGATGTAACAATAACAATCGCGATAGATCTTTACGATACAAAATGTGCATTAAATATAATCATTTAGGTTCGCGTGAGGGCACACTTTTCATACGTGGCAGCCGACGATCCCTATATTCCCTGTAGAGAAGCCGGATTAGACTTTGTCAAGGGCGATGTTCTGCATATTGTCAGTCAAGATGACGCCTATTGGTAAGTTAATTTGTTGTTAATAATTATGTATATAATCTGAATACGTTTGCGGCGAATTATAATGGAGCGGATTAAATACAGGTGGCAAGCCAGACGAGAAGGTGATCGAAATATGCGAGCAGGCTTGATTCCCAGCAGGGCTCTTCAAGAACGCAGAATCCTCCTCGAAAGGAAGGAGAAAGAGAAGCCAGACGAAGACAATATAAGTATGTCGCGATGGGTTTGTTTATTCGATTAAATAATTCGCTTGTTCTTTATCTCGCAATCATTTATCTCATCGAGTCATATAACTTCATCGAGTGTTTCTCATGTTTTTAATGTTTATACATATATTGTTTAACGGCAGATATATACATATCGATCAATGTTGCACGAAATCCGCAGTTACTTGAAGTTGCCGAAGTAGTCAATAGATGCTCGGAGTATATTGACAATTAAGTTTTGCGTTCAATCACTTTGTATGTACATTTCTATCAGAATTAATTTAAATTTTTCAAAAACATATTTGTTTAGATAAACTGGAAAGATCCTAGATTAACGCGCGAAATGTCAATATGCTCCGCGAACGCTCTGTTTCAAGGCTGGTGTTGTTGATGGAAAGCTTAACGCTGATATTGGCGTAAAAGTAGCGGTGTTGCATAATAAATTATTGTTCGTTAGTGGCCACCTCAAGTATACTTTAGAATCAGTCGGTTGTGTGCGCGATAGATTTGTGTTCGAGGTGTTTACCCGTTAATTCGTTAAGCTAATCTCGGCTGCGCTTCTTTAACGAATGGATGGCCTGACGACCTAACCGTCGGTTAGGCTTGTGTTCTGTTCCAGTGCCTTTGCCCGCATTGTGCCCCCGTCCCAGTACCTCTTTGCACGCCTCGCCTACAAAGTGCAACTTGCAGGGAACTAAAACTAAAAAAATCATGTATGACGCTGCAGAGAACGACGACTTTGACCGGGAAGAGGTACCGACCTACGAAGAGGTCGCGAAACTCTACCCCAGGCCGGGCCTGTACCGGCCGGTGGTTCTCATCGGGCCACCGGGAGTCGGCAGGAACGAGCTGAAGAGGCGGCTCATGGCGACCGATGCCGAAAAGTACAAGACTCCTGTTCCCTGTAAGTTTACCAAGAAGCTTATTACAGCTGATCGAGACAAGAAGAGAAAGATTAATTTAAAAAAGAATTAAATTTACAAACATTGAGGCTGAATTAAAAACGGAAAAAATTATTTAACAAATAATTATTTAATGAATCTAAAGAGCCCAGTCAATTACAAAAAATTTATTAAATAAACGATCGATAAAACACGAAAGAGAATTGAATAAGAAGTGCTTGATAAATCTATCAAAAAAGTTAAAATAATTTACGAATAATTATAATAAAGACAGAGAGATTATAATAAAAGAATTAATCCAATTAATTTATCAATCTAATATTCTTTTATTTTTTATCTTTTATTATATTTTATTCATTATTTCACATCTGTTAATTTTTACATTATTAACTCTTCTTACTACCGTAAGATTAATCTTCTCATAAGTTTATTTATTTACTATTCGGTTGAAAAAAATTTTTTTTTCGTAGTACATTGCGATTAATTTTAAATGAGCAATCCTGATTGTTGTCGGCACATTTTGGAATTTTGTATCCAGGAGACTCATCTACATTGCGTAGCATAACTATTTTTTTATATTGGACAACATTTGGCTAAATCACCGTAATGCACACCACTGTATTCTTTTATACTTGGACAACATTTTAGCGTTATTATCATTTACCGTATGGGTGCGACAATTTCAAATCTGCATTTTTTTTGTTAACTTATTCATTTATTTGTTTACTTATTTATATTATTATTTGCACTAAAGATGACCACATTTAAGGTCGAAACATCTGTACTCGTTATCAATCTGTATATTGTTTTAACGGTATAATATGTACTAGCACGACGAACTTGTTTGGCTCATCAGCCCTATTTTATTTCTATATGATTCTAATAGTAATCTTTTTATCAGATACGTCTAGGCCACCGCGACCAGGTGAGGTAAACGGTAAGGAGTACCATTTCGTGACTCGGGAAAAAATGGAGGAGGATCTCGAAGCTGGGAAGTTTATTGAGTACGGCGAGTACAAGGGGAATTTATACGGCACCAATTCCGAGAGCGTCAGCTCGCTCGTGAACGCCGGATACGTGTGCCTCCTGAATCCTCACTATCAAGCCCTCAAGATGCTAAGGACACCGCAATTGAGGCCGTACGTCATATATGTGAAACCGCCGACGTACGAAGTGCTCAAGGAGACCAGAAGCGAAGCCCGAGCGAGATCGACCTTCGACGAGAGCAATTCTCGAGGCTTCACGGTAAGTTGAGAATGTTATATTCGCACAGGATAGCCAAAAACCACTGCCATTTCTATCACAAGTTGATTCTTTCTTAAATTTACCTAGGTATCTTTATGCTCACCATACTTTGATATTTAACAATAAACATATTTACATTTGCAGTCTAAGAAAGTAGGACAGTTCAAGGTTGTATTTTATCAATTTTATATTCCATTACAGATCGAAGAGTTCCATGAGATTCTGCTCAGCGCGCAAAGGATAGAGTTTCTGTATTCTCATCTCTTCGATGAGGTGATAGTGAACGCTGATCTTCCCATGGCATTCGAGCAATTGATCAATGCAATCCATCGAGTGGAGTCTGAGCCGCTTTGGGTACCAGCCTCGTGGGTTCAGTAAAATGGTGGTCTTTAAGATTCGAGGAACAAAAAAGAACGCCCGGAAGGAAAAGCGGCAAAGAAGGGGTTTCGTCGTTAGAGACGTGCGACTGCTCATAGCGGTTTGGACGACGAGGATCGAGCGTTTCTCGCGACGCTCGACGACACTTTAGCTCTATTTCTACGAAGGACACTCCCCGAAAAACGCGTGTCTATGAAAAACTTCTCGTCTATCGTCTCACCGAATTGCAATTTACCACCTAGAGCGTTATCGCGCCTTTACACTCGTAGAAATTTCTTACCTCGAGCGTTCGCGGGTCTTTATCCGTTTTGAAAGCGAATTAAATGAAATTTTCTATTATCGAATGCCGTGCGTTCGCTGTCGGTGATCGTCGTCGATCCGCACGTGACGATTCATCGATCGCAAAAGGAACGCGACGCGCTTCTCCTCGACTAGATTAAATAGCTAAGTATGAGATGTTGAAGTAATTTCGAAGGTACGCTCCAAGTGATTCAAAATCGTCCAATTCCTACAGTTTCTTGTTTGCCGGGTAACTATCAAACGTTTCAGCGAAACTCCACGCATTCTTAATCTTAGAACCCTTACTGCCAGAAGTTTCACCAGCGGCAGGAGATCTCGTACCGCGCGATCGAAAGGGAAGCGATGTGACTTCTCTGATCTCGTCGCGAATCTCTTCCGTCTTGTCGACACGTCTTAAAATTCCAGTTTTGAGATCACGGAACTGGTTTTGGGATCACGTTTTGGGGTACTTGTGCCGAGGTTGCTTTGGGAGCTTCGCCAAAGCCGGGGGAGTCACTACCGTGGACGATCTTTGATCTCTATTGTTGTTAATTGTTGCCAAATAAGTATTGTACCTAGAACGCGATCGAAATGATCGCTCCACTGTACTTACTGTATTTTCCACTCGGTCAGCATTACCACGATATTGCTATTTTATTTTATTCTTTTCCATGACAATGGGATGCCAATGAAAGAAAGAAGCTATACGCTCTCTATCGAGTTGACGTTACATAACTCACCCTTGATGTAAACTCTGCATGTTATCGAAATATACTATTAAACTTTGAATGTGTGATTGAGATAACCCGTCCCCGTCCTAGATATAATCTGATATAAAGAAGAGAATTTAATTATCTATAATTAACGTTAATTCACACGTCGCCGTATAACATACGTAATATACTGTTGCAAAAAGCGGTGCATTTCCGTGTCTTCCGATTATTCAAGCAAATCATAAGTATGAGAGAGCCGTCTCTGAAATATTATATCGGGAAAAATATCTTCCGAGAAACTTCTCGCCTGCTGAATAAAATAGCGAAGGCCTTCGTGCGAGTTTGTTGATAGACAGCTGACGTGTTTCACGTGCCTTAATTTCGCGTAGCAGTTTCTTTCTGCGTTCATTAGTTTCAAGGTCAGTGTCAAACGAGCGACGGGCTGACCTGAAAAAATTACATGGATACGGAGCTTTGTGCAAAAATAAGTGGCCTAGGCACAGTTGGCGTCGTAGATTTCCCGAAACGACACACTTATTCGGTATCTCGTTGTCTAAAAAAACACAACTGTTCGAGGGAACCGTCGAGTCAGTTATTTTGACAGCCAAGCGCTTTTGGACCATTCGCAGTTTCGAATTAATAATCAATGGCGAGAACTTCAGGCGCTTTTTTTATCGCTCAGAGATGTTTTCTTGCAAATAGCTTCTGACCTTCGGCCATTCCAGAGTTAATTAATGTACCGTCCTCATTTTCTTTTTTGTCGAGAGGCTCCGACTCCGTGGAGGCGTAATGAACATCCGTGTCAAAACTGCGACTTACACTTAACCAGCGGGAACTCTTAATAGCCCGTCACGAGCAGGCACGGAAACCACTTTGCTCTTCGCGCCAACGACTTCCTCTCGAAATTACGAGCTCCTTCATTGGAAGCGCCTGCAAATATTGATTCTCGGGACGCGGGCGTTCGCGTGCGTGCGGGAGTTTGCGCTCATACACGCCGGCGAGATTTCAGAATTTCTCGGCCAACTTTTCGCATGCATAAACCGCCGTGTTACCTCACACGTAATGTAATCTCAGATCGCATGCTTCGTTTTGCGATTCGTTATTGTTGTCTATCACTTTGCTTGCGGCTTTCGTGTATCCGTCTGATTAACATGCGCCGAATTCGCAAAAATAGCCGCGACGACTGCGGCGGTTTGAATCGAAACTCCAGAAGAGGAACGTCAAAAATTTCATCCCTTGAACATTATATTTATTGTACAAGATCTGTAAAAAAGGAGTGAGCTTCTCCGTATTCGCGAGATGTGTGATTATAATTTTGTGGATTCCGGGAAATTTTATCTAATTGTAAGAATGAGTCACCTCGGCATTTATTCCAAGAACCATCCAATCGTCACAGTTAAAATCTAAAATTTTCAAATGCGTTATATAGTTGTGTAATCTAAAATTTATTAGAGTTGTTATTAAAAGGATAAAATTTTAATTTAAAAAATTATAATTAACTTAATTTTAAAAGTTTTAAATTAATTTAATTGAAATTTTAATTAAATTTATTAGAATTGTCACTGAAACTATTAAATTAAAATTTATATGGTACACGCATGCATTAATGTTATATATTAAAATACCAGCGTCTGTCTCTAAAAATACTTGCGAAAGTTTTGTTTCCACGAATGGGATCCGAAATTTACTTACGAAACAGTTTTAAAACCGCCGGCGAAGTGTTCAGTGACATTTACTATCATCTTGCGGCGAGGCATAAAATTATCTTCTCGACGGGCCATTGTCATCGCCGCGGTTTGACGACGCGCCATTCGGGACGCCGCGGTTGGGCGATCGAAATTTAAAGCCCCGCACGGACTCATTACGGGCCGAATTTACGCCGCACGAGCGGCGACGATCGCGACATTTAAATCTCCCTGTCTCGTCGTATTTTTCTTAGTTCGACGCGCACCATTGTCCGATCATCGACACGCGCTCGCTTTTTCGCCGGCCCGGTAAAAAATTTTTCATATATAAACATATATAAAACTTGTATAAACATATATAAACATATATAAACATATTTAAACATATATGAACATATATAAACATATATAAACATATATAAACATATATAAACATGTATAAACATATATAAACACATATATAAACATATATAAACATATATAAGTATGTATAAAATATGTCCATACATAAAATTGTCCATATATAATCATATATAACTTTTCTATACATTTATATATGATTATATATAAAAAATTTTATGTATGGACATATTTCATACATAATTATATATGTTTATATATGTTTATATATGTTTATATATGTTTATATATGTTTATCTATGTTTATATATGTTTATCTATGTTTGTATCTGTTTGTATCTGTTTATATATGTTTATATATAAAACATTTTTTAGCGGGGATCGCCTTTATTAATCGCAACCGTGAAACGATCGGCAGAAATAGCATACGCGCACCTCGCCGGCCCGATATCCCGTCGCAGCGCTGTCTCCAAATCGTTTTAGTGCGGCCGGGTACAATGCACGACAATAATTCGGAAGTGATCGCCGTCCGCGCGAACTGCGTGCGTTACATGTGCGCGTTATATTTCTACGGCTCGATCGGTCGTAACGACGGATCACGCGTGATCTGGGACATCGTCTCGACGTTAATAGGCGAATCATCAATCGCGTGGACGTCCCCGAGCGACGTTATGTAAATGCTTTTCACCCGACACCCGACAATTCTGGTTAACGATGACACTGACGACTACTGCCGGCGGCTTTTAGCCAGAAAATTGATAATCCGGGTAAGCTCAGGTTTTGGGATTGCGAACATCGGGAAATGATACCTTCTGCAAATCGTCTTGCATAAGGCATCTAAAGCTTTCTCAAAAAAGTGCCGGATTTTTAAAAAAGATCTTAACTATAGTGAAAATATGAAAGGTCTTTACATTTACATCAATTTTGAAATTGAATGGGTCGCATAACCCTAATATAAATATGAAAATAATATATAAATATATAAATATTTTTTTATGTATCAAAAAGAGTATTGTAAAACTCAGCTAAATTATACAGTCTCAATTAGAGCTTTAAGATTCGTTCAAATCTAACGCTATCCAGATACCTGCAGCTTATTCGGACAGCATTAGATTCGAATAAATATAATGCTTCAAAATCGGGTTATCCGAAGATTCGAATTTTCTAAGATACTTGAATAGTAGTCGAATCCAGATCTGAATCCGAGATCCAAATCTAGATTCGAAGCGAATTTAGATTCGGAACCGAATTTAAGTTAATAGAAGATTCATATTCGAATTTGGATCTGGATTTGGTAACTAATATAATAGCGTCTTTCATTGGGAAAAACTCGCTTGCACTGGCAGCACTGAGTGTTTAAAGCGTATTAATATGATTGTGGAATCTACTTCTGTATTTTTAGAATTTTTAAGAAAACATGCGTATATATAATATACATATAATTATCACATATATATACGCATGTGTTTTCAAAAATTCTAAAAATACATTTTGTAGATTCCACAATCGTATTAATACGCTTCAAACACTCAGTGCTGCCAGTGCAAGCGAGTTTTTCCCAATGGAAGACGCTATAAGTGTAACTAATGTAAGAGTCGAGGTAAGAGTGAAGAAGTGTGTTATAACTAAAAGGGATATAACTGTAAATTATTATTCAAAAAATATTCTAGAAATCATCAAATATATTGGCGTTTTTTTCTTTCTCGATATAAATTTAAATTTTCGAATTCAGATTTGGATCCGAATTCAAATTCGGATTACCCGAATAATTTCAATAGTGCGGTTTTGAGAAATCGGAACCGATTTCGGATATACAAATATCTAGATATTCGAATACTTAGAAACCCTAGTTTCAATCTCTCTGCTTTTAACATAATCATACATCTCCCGATGTAGAAAAGATAAAATTGATAAAGATATCGAAAGCACTCTCAGTTTGCACGAACGAAAAAGCTTTTCGCACCGAACAACGGAAGTGTCTCCTTGACTAATATCACTAAATCGATTTGCGCTGGATTTGCTCAGCTGTCGCATCTGAAGTCACGCGTGATAACATCGCGCAATCGCGAATCAGGAGGAAAACGACGAGTCCCGCGTTTCGGGAAAATCACGTGTGTCAGAAAAGTTACTTTTCTCATCGTAGACAAGTTTCCTGTTCAACACGTCAAGGTTCTTTCAACAGTCTTGATCAAGTGTATAATCTTGAAGAAGCTCCAGAGCGAATACGAGAAAGGAGGATTTACGGCGGTCACATGTTATATTTTTAGTTGTAACGGATTCTCTAATTGATCTTGAATCATCGGACGCCGCGAGCACGTGCATCTGTTGCAATACGGCGTGCCGCGACGTAAAAATAAAATGAAAAACGAGAAAATAACTGGAGAGCTTAACTCCGTCTCGCCGTGCACAATTCCGATCGAACGCCGTAATTTCTGCGACGTACCTACTATCGATTTCTCGCTGTTGAAATTCCGACCGGCGTATCGCTAGAAGTTGACTTAACAGAAACAGAATTCCGGTTGGCCATAATTCTCATCGTAACATTGTAAATATAGTTAAACAATTCGAACTACAGGAATAGAGAAAACGTAGAAACAAGAAATAAAATTTCCGTACGTTGAGAAAAAGAAACAAAGCTACATGACGTCATCCGCGGTTGAAGCAGGTATAATCGCGACGATTTCAGAGATTTCGACTTCGACATACGAAAATAATCGTCCGGCTTATTCGTGGAAAAAAAAACGCAAATTGACGTGTAATTTATTTTTCCGTGGTGCTAAAATTAAGTTCGTCAAGATTATATACCGATCTCAATTCCCGTGCGCTGTTAGAATTAGCGCTTTTGTTTTGCTGCCAAACGTTGTTGCCCGTTTTAATCAATCTTGAATCCGCGCCGCGTTTCAGTATTTGTGTGCGGATACGCGAACGCGCCATAAATCGCAATACAATTAAAATTCCGCCGCGAGCTTTTACATGTATCTGGGAATGCGACGCGCCTCAGATTCGCGCGGAAGCACATTCTAATTTTCCATCAAGCGGGGCATCGTAACACCTGGCTGAAATTCGCGCCTGCGTGATGACGAGGCCTCGCTCCAGCCCTCGTGAGACTTTCGGTGCGAGGGTGCAATTTAAACTTTGGCCCAGTAGCCAATCAACCCCTTGACGAGCGAACGATCCGGAGAAGTCGGCCGGCGGTGGAGATAAGCTCGATATTTCGACGCCGCGCGTCTCGATACCGCTCGCGCAAATGGTGCGATTCGCGTCGCGAAGCTCGTCGCCGCCGCGCCGTTTCCGAGGAGAGCCCTCGTGTGGATCGCGTTTCGATCGTAATTCAAGAATAGAAGACACCGGTTGCGCAAAGGTAACAGATTTAGGATCGCCGTGCATCTGTTCACCCCCGACGATCACGATCGTTTCGACGACGTTTCCAAAATAGCGTAACTTGTTTATTCTTAAGAGACCGGAGCGACACGGTTACACGCGAGACGATTAATGTATTTAAAGTGTATCGCTTTTTATTTGGAATTTGATAACGTACTTGTAAACGATACGCTTTGCATAAACGCATTGTTGGAGGTGATAAGCTTGAGATAAGGTTTTATAACTTTGCACACGGAATAGCCGCGTGAAGAATACGAGACTCTGTCGCTCTCGTCTAAAGTGCCTAATTACGCGATACGGATTTAGAAGACGCACGGCGTGGTATCTGGCCCGAGTACAGATACTCGAAAGAATCACGTTTCAGACCGTGACCCAGAGGCACAACTACGAAATCAATCTGACAATGAGCCGAAAGGTCACGGTTAACTTTTCTCGTTTCGAGTTATGGTCAAGATCGCAATTCCAATATCTATGCATTAATGAGTGTGAACAATATATATTTACACTGCAAATTCAAGCGTGTTATTTTTACACGCATAAACATTTGAAAATGACACATTTAACTGAAGCTCTTTTTACGTGTTTCTTGCCGTTTTTGGTTACGTCATTTAACACGTTTAATCATATAAAATTAAAAATTAATACGTTCCATCGTGTTAAATGACACGATTTAAAACAACAAAATTGTGTAAGAGGAGCTTCTGCTAAAATAACAGCTTGGATTTACAGTGTAAGCGCAAAAAATTCTTTTCAATTAATTCATTAACACGTTGTCTGCCTAGCGAGAGTTTTGTGTTTGTCTTATCATATACACCACATAGTAGAATTTTTATTATTAAAAATATTAATTCTTCAATCTATGTCCATTTTAAAACAAGACGTTTATTTAGTTTTCAGATTAATGAACTTCTTGGTAAAATTTCATGGTTGTTGAGATGTTCGTAGACAATCACTTTATACGTAGAATTTAGGTACGACCTTTTTACTCTTATGTTTTTTACTATAGATTTTGTTGCTCGTTTCCTTTATAACTAATAACTTTAATTGTTGAATTCACGAAATTAAATTGTATTTTTATAGATTTGCTTGATAAGGACCAAATACAATGGTCGAAACGTCGCTTTATATGTAATAATTAATAAAAATTGTCAGTTACGTCGGAATAACTACATTTTCTTTTCTTTGTTAATCATCACTGGCGGAATTGAAGAGTTTCATTTAGATTAAAAATATTATTATAAATGAAGACCCGGGGAGAAAAACAAGGAATGTCAGTTTTATTAAAAATGAGATATGGTCGTCATTTTGTAGCGTTTAAGAGATACTACAAACTGATGTACATCTTGGATTAAAAACTGTATTAATCAGTGAAAAAATTAGTGAAAAAATGAAGGCAGAACCTTCGGGTATAGGGGAAATAACAAACTTTAAAATTCATTTTACTTAAAAAATATAAAACTGACATTCCTTGTTTTTCCCCCTGGTCTTCAAATATTGAATAACATGATTAAATAAGACTATAAAGGGCGTTGAATATAGTGCTTTTTTTACATTATATTATTATCTAATTATTTACGTCGATTAAAATTTGATATATTAGATGGCATTTATTTTTTACATATATTTCAAAAAATTTTGATAGCTTATTGTTAGTGGTCACCCCAGTGACTACTAGGATGCCACTGAAAAATCAGGCGCCGGTCACGGATGACTTTTCCGTCATATACAATATGACAGCCAATGTGTTAATATTTAATTAATCGTTCAGTGTGTATCTTAGGCAATTAAATATTAATTTTCGCGACATAATACAAATTGATTTTCTAATAAAACGGAAATAATTTTCGAAGATTACTATAAAAATGTTTAATTATATATATTACCGTAAATACCCGATATCCGTCACTTCGCGAACTGACTAAAGCAGGAATCCGTTATTTCGTGAACTTACTAGTAAATACCCGAAGAGTATGTATATATTTTTCAGGTTTTTACTAGTAAGTTTGCGAAGTGACGGATTTCGGGTATTTACGGTGACATATACATGTCGTTACATATATCTTGCATTTGAAGTAGATTAAATCTGAAACGAAGACAGAAAGCTCCAATAAAATATAAATAACTGTCGAGTGTTGGTACAACCTTGCTTTAAGGGTATTTAAACTCTAAGCCGTAAGCGTTAAGTGACGTCATTTCCGTCTCTAATGTCCATTTCCACGTAGATTAATTTTAATCTCGGTTTAATTTAACCTGTATCTTTCTCTAATTCTTAGAACTAGAAAAAAGATAAAGAGTAAGTTAAATCGAGATTAAAATTAATTTACATTGGTAGAAATGGACATAAGACATTCCCGCGCAGTATTTAAGCTTTAGCCATTAGATTTAAGCGAATTGCGCAAAACACAATTCTTACGGCTTAGAGCATAAAGTTTAAAGCCAATATACTATTTTCAACCAATCAGCGGACGTTTGGTCGTGTCAAAGAAAATACACCGTCGTGGATATAATCTCGCTCGTCGATATATAAAAATAAACAAACGCAAGTCCGAATAACTCTTCTCTCATTGGCTGATATACGTCACGTTTAACGCCTTACGTATTGTGGATTACCGTCTTTAAGGTTTATTTAAAGCGGTGTCTACAATGAGATTTTAAGTCGTAAGACTTAACATATCGACCAATCACAGTTGAGCATTCTAAAAGTAAGACCGCAATTTTGATTGTGATTGGTCGATATGTTAAATCTTACGACTTAAAATCTCATTGTAGACACCGCTTAAGAGCTTAGAACTCAGATCTTAGAGCTTACGGCTTAGAGATAAAATATTCTCTTAAAGCGAGGTTGTAGACCAACACTAATTGTAAGGGTGAAGTTGATTAAACGTGGAGTTACAAATTCAACTGATTTCTTTCAATGTTCCGGAAGAGCGATTAAATATTACATTAATTTTCACGATACGACACATAATACAAATTTATTTTCTAATAAAACAGAAATAATTTTCAAAGATTAATATAAAATGTTTAATTACACGGAGAAAATTTTATATTAAAAATTACTATGTATGGCAGTAGCCGTGGACTATTGCTGGAATTATAAAAATTTTTACTATGTTTTTCATTGTTTTACATAGTAAAAATTTTTATAATTCCAGCAATAGTCCACGGCTACTGCCATAAACCTGTCTCTTATACACATCTAGATGTGTATAAGAGACAGTATCGGAACCCTCCCTCTACCATTTGGCTCACGTTCCTCATCCATTTCTCGATCCCCATCAAATACAGTCTTATCTACTCATAAATGTCACTTTCAATCCAAATGACATTTTACACGTGCAGCATTCCGTAATTATTTCTCCATATCTTTCTCCTGAAATACGGCTGCCTTCTCGATCATTTCTTTATTGCTGATATTTTTTTCTGGAGTTATTTAAAAGACTTAAGTTTCTTTTATATATATATATATCTATGTTCTCTCTAATGTAACATCTTTCATGCAATTCAAACATAATATATTACATATCTTGTTTTATTTCTTTAATAAATTTTCTCTCTTAATAAAGTCGAAAGTTCCAGGAGATTCTGCGTGCACGTACCACGAACATAATAGTGTCGCTGTCTCTTATACACATCTAGATGTGTATAAGAGACAGCTGCCATACATAGTAATTTTTAATATAAAATTTTCTCCGTGTATACGTGTCGTTACATATATCTTGCAATTGAAGTAGATTAAATCTGGAATGACGACAGAAAGCTCCATAATAAGGTGTTAAATAACTGTTAAGGGCGAAGAAGATAATTGGACGCGGAATTGAAAATTTAACTGATTTCTTCCAGTGTTCCGGAAGAGCAGATTGCAACGTGAACGACCACGGTCATGGTCTTGAGCGGAACGCTCACGGACTCCAGCTTCTTGGCTATCACACCGTCTAAGATCAGATTTAAACCGGTCAGTAATATCTCTCTTCAGCGAGACGCGCGTATATTTATTAAGAGGAGCTTTGAGCTTCGTCGAGACCGTGTCGAATCGTGGAACTGGCTTCTCGAGATTACGATCGTGTCTTGAAGATGTCAACGACACGGCGATGCACGTGACTCTGATGCGAACGTCATCATTATTTCAGTATGATATCGCGTGAGACTTATTAACACTTATTAGTAACCTCGGCGGTACGTGCGGAATCTTAATAAATCACATCGCGTTCTAGTAAATTATCGATACTTTCCTTCATACTCGTTATGGCGTGTCCGGAATTTAGCCGTCAAATTTAAATTTAATTAGTGCTCGTTGCATTTAAATATTACAGCTATTTGATAATATTTAAAATCAGTATTCTCCTTCTTTCTTTTTTTCTATTATAAGATGTATAACTTTTTAAAAAAGATATATAAATATAGTATAAATCAGAAGACACGATAAATAGTAAAAATCTTTTTTCTATTTCGCGCTATAATGAAAATTTTGTCCCATTAAAAATAATTTTATGCAGAAAGTGCAACAGCAACGTAATGTATATCATTAATATAAAGAATTAGTTTTAAACTCCTTCTAATATAATTACGAGAGTAACGTAGAGTTACTACAAATCATCACAAATGTCATTTTTAAATTGCTATTTTAAAGATAAGCAAGTGACACAAATGAAATTTAAATTAAATTATAAACATCCTTTTTCCGCAATATAAATAGAGGTCTTTCCGTTTCCCGGGAATGTCACAAGACCTGCGAGTGCAACGTACTCATTTCACCCAGTAATTAACAAATTATATTTTTAATTGCGCCCTAGAGAGAGGTAGTTCGTGGAAGTCGCGTGCGCAAACGTTTAGAAAAGGAGCGCCTTATTTCTCTGTGTCGCTATCGCCGAATGGTTTTCATCGTGTAATTTTTTCGCGGCAGGATAGCGGAATGTCTATGTCTCTCCCCGCGCTCGAGTTCGCTCCGATGCCGAATTTATCGAGGGTGCCGACCTTGGCACGAAAAGCGTCGCGTCTCTTTGAGACGAGGCGATTAGAAGCTCGCGTGCTCGGTTCTGCGCGCCTCACCCTCCCGACGTTCTTATCGGAACCCTCCCTCTACCATTTGGCTCACGTTCCTCATCCATTTCTCGATCCCCATCAAATACAGTCTTATCTACTCATAAATGTCACTTTCAATCCAAATGACATTTTACACGTGCAGCATTCCGTAATTATTTCTCCATATCTTTCTCCTGAAATACGGCTGCCTTCTCGATCATTTCTTTATTGCTGATATTTTTTTCTGGAGTTATTTAAAAGACTTAAGTTTCTTTTATATATATATATCTATGTTCTCTCTAATGTAACATCTTTCATGCAATTCAAACATAATATATTACATATCTTGTTTTATTTCTTTAATAAATTTTCTCTCTTAATAAAGTCGAAAGTTCCAGGAGATTCTGCGTGCACGTACCACGAACATAATAGTGTCGTGTTAAAAATAAAATACATCAGCATAATTTATTAGAAACTTAAATATGTTATTTGATTCACTGGCTTGTTATATGCAAAACAAATAAAGAAGAAAGCGGCCAAATACGAGCAATTAATAAGGTGAAAATTATAATAATAAAAGGATTTATTCAAAAAATCATTCAAAAGATATTTATAAACATCTTTTTAATGATTTTTTAAATAAATCCTTTTATTATTATAATTTTCACCATCTTATTAATTGCTCGTATTTGGCCGCTTTCTCCTTTATATGTTATTTGAATTTTATTTCTCTCTCTCTCTCTCTCTCTCTCTCTCTCAAGTAGATTTCTTCTCTTAACGAAGTCGAAAGTTTTAAGAAATTCTACATGCACCGCGTATTAAAAATAAAATGCAATTCAAACATAATTGATTATAAACTTAAATATCGTATTTAAATTTTATTTCTCTCTTTTTCTCTCTCGAGCAGATTTCTTTTCTTAATAAAGTCTTAAGTTCTAAGAAATTCTACATGCATGTATCGTGAACACATAACAGCGCGTTAAAGATAAAATTCCATTCTAACATAATTTATTATAAACTTAATTATAAACTTAAATCCTGTTTGCCTTTTATTTCTCTCCTTCCACAGATTTCCTCACGTAATAAAGTTGGAAGTTCTAGGAGATCCTACATGTATGCACTGTAAACATAATAGCGCCGTGTTAAAAATAAAATGCGCCAACTATTTCGCGTCTTTCGTGAAACGCCAACGGGAAACGCGGCGCGACTAATGATAGATAAGACTTGAGCGGTGTTCGAGCTTTCGAGTAGATGTTACGTATGCTTAACGTAGTGGCTGCCAGAACGACGGGTTCTCATGCGGTACGGTCAATCAATGTCAGAAGGCACGCACGGCTGAAAGTCAATCAGACGAAGCTTCCGCCTGGCGCTGATCACTGACGTTCCCTCGATGGAGTTACGGCGGCCGAAACAACGGCCGACGTTTATAAATCAGCCCCGCGCGTTACGCGCATCGGATGAGATATCGATCTCGATGTCGATCGAGAGCCGGCCTTCCGGCGTATTGAATCCCGGATATTCCTTACGCGAGCTTCGTTAAGCCGCAAGTGCACTCGCGGCGCGTTTGAGACCGTCTGACACATCACCCTCCGTTTTTAGTTTAGACTTTAAACGTTTATTTCGTTGAGAAGAGAAAGGGTTAAATTTTGTTACTCAAGTGGGCTCTCGCATATCCTACGTCAAATTTAATAACACTGTCCGACACGGATTTTAGATCACAAATCAGACAAGGTGATTCTTGTAGATTTTTTTGTCGCTGAAAAGGAATCCGCAAATGAAATTGTTCTATCACGTCACGTTTTTGAGAAAATTGGTCTTGAAAGTGCCAAAATGGCATTTTTGGGTACCTTTGAGCTAAAATGGCTAAAAAATGTGACGTGAAAGGGCAATTTCATTAGCGAATTCGTTTTCAGCGACAAAAAATCTATAAAAGTCAACCATTGTGTTGGCTGATTTATGCAAAAAGTTACAGTTATAGATAAAAAGAAAGGAGCTTAAATCCGAAAGGAGCATAAATAACCTTTTGAGGATAATCCACTTATGCTTTAAATAATCATCTGCACATAACAATTTCTGGGGTCGTCGATTATGAATCAGAGCAGTGGCGCCCATGAGGGGGGGCAAGGAGGGGCATATGCCCCCCTGAATTTTAATTTTTTCAATTTAGAATGATTTTATTGACAACCAGATAATTTTTTGTTTAAAATTTATACAATTAAAAATAAAAATCTGCATAAATATTTTTTTAAAAAATATTATTTGTGAAGAAATATTTGTTTGGCAACCCTAAGTTTTACACTCTGCCCCCCCTTGAAAAAAGTTGTAAGGGCGCTCATGAATCCGAGGTCAAAATTGTCAAATATAATTTGTTTAAATGATGTATGAAAAATTTGATTTGAGCGTTTTTGAGTTTTTTGTGCATTTTTTGAATTTGATTTGAGCATTTTAAGTCCATTTTAAGCCCATTTAAGTCCAATTTTCTCAAAAACGTGACGTGATAGATAATTTCATTTGCAGATTCATTTTCAGCAACGAGAAATCTATAAGAATCACCTTGTCCGGTTCGTGGTCTAAAAAAAGTTTAAACTTGTCGAACAGTATAAGCAACGATAAATGTATACATACATATTAATGAAGCTATTTCGAAACAACTGCAATTATAAGAGAGGAGAGAGTTGTGCAATAATGTAAAAAAATAATTTAAAAAATGTGCAATATTTGTCCAGCTAATGCGGGATTAAATGGTATTTTACACGAACACGCGTTTATTCACCCCAGACACATGCTTCAAGCGATGAAACGTGGTAGTTCCGACTGACGTCATATTATTGAAATTCTAGCTGGCAAGATATGACACTTACCGCGACTAATCTTCCGTCGCTTTGATTAATCAGCTGCTCTTATCATGCCTGCGGTAGCGGCGCGGTTGCCGAGGGACAAGGATCGTTCGCGTAAACGAAAACGTCAATCTCTCTAAAATGTCCCCGCTTAAAATTTGTTGCGCGCGACGAGATCGCTTCTTTTTTTCTCTCTCCTCTCTCTGTGACAAACGGCGATCGTTCTTCCGGCCATTGATCATCCCGCAACGGATCGCTATCCGACGCGCGGAGTAGATGCACCAGCGTTGTATTTTACAGCATCCGATATTGTTCCATACGGCGTGCTCGCGCCGACACCGACGGAAGCTTTCACGGAGCGACGCAATTGTTTGGATATGAAACGGTCTATTCAGGGGAAGAGAGAGCAAACACGGCGGAATCGAGCGACGAAAACTCGATAACTGGGGCGATAACACCGGCGACCATTTACCATAGTCGGCTCGTGCCAGTTTCGTCCAACTCGCGTAACGAGGCGAAATCTCGAGGTCTCTTATATATTGGTCGTGTTAACTATCGTGTTGTTCTCTCACACGAACCCTCATCTCGATAAACTACGCGTAGCCATCGCCGGTTATTGACCGTGCTTGGCGATTTAGAATTAAACGACTCTTAAGAAAAGTGTAATCACGTGCTTCTTCTCGGGATCTTTTTTTGTATTCGCCTATAAATGCATATTTGTAATTAATTCTTCTTTAAACTCTGTCAGCGCAAGGCTCGTTTGAAATCAGAGAGGAAAAAGTGAAAGAAGTCTTAGGGCGGTGTTCATAGTCTGTTCTTATACACTCACCCGCAAAAAAATAGGCCACTAAATTTTGTCACTTGAAGTTCAAGCTTTAATTTGAGCTTTGGTTCATCTCAATACGATGATTTTTCGCTGAGTTATCGCTATTCAAAGATGTTGAAAAATTGTGACAAAATTTAGTGGCCTATTTTTTTTTGCGGGTGAGTATATTTAAGACCGTCTTAAGTACAGTCTTAAGATGTGATAAATCAATCACACAGAGGTATATTAGCATCTTAAGGTATTACTTGAAACGATCTTGAAATAAGATCGTACTATGAATACCGGTCTTGGAATATTGATGATGGAATTTTGAATGCAGCTTTTAGAACTTCTTCTTTGTTCACACGTTTTTCTCGCTCGAAGTATCTCCGCAAATGTCGAACAAGATCGATAAACCGGTGTACATTGGAAAGTTCAAAATATTGGCGGACGGCCAGAAGCTACACGATGACAGGATAATACCATGCGCTGTTACGGCGCCGAAATAACCACGTGCGCGCGTTTGGGAGATGAAAGCGCGATTTTATACGGGTACCGTGAAGTTAGATTTACCGTTGGAATCGCCTCGCTCGCTTTTCGCCTCGGATTTGGAGAGTAATTTCCGCTGACCGTGAATTTAACGGTGTGCCAACGAGTACGAGGAAAAAGAAGAAAGGAACAATTCGATCCGCGAAACGCGCTCTCGTCAGAAGAACTGTAGCATTTGCTTGATTAGAAACCCCGAAAAGGTATGAATGAACAGGGAAATTTATCCTTTTGAGAGTTATGCATGTCTATTCTGGAACAATCTCCCAAAGAGCTCACACACACACAGTATCTATTTAAAGACGACAAACGTTTATATAATGCTAATTAAAATGTTTATGTAATATAATAATATGTAATATTATATTATACGTAATATATATATAATGCGTAATATTATAATATATTACGGATTATAATATAATACGTGTTATACTATATAATATTACGTATAATAATATAATACGTAATATTATACAGGGTGTTCAACATAACGGTCCGTACGATTTTTGAGACGTTTCCGACAGTTTAAATTCAGTAAATTCGGTAAAAAATTTAAGATGACATTGACTTTTTTATGAAAAAAATTTTTTTCCAATTTTTTTAAATTGGAGGTTGTAGCTTGCATGAAATAGATAAATTTTCACCTTACAACCTTTTTTTTAAACTGTCGGAAGCGTCTCAAAAATCGTGCGGACCGTTATGTTGAACATTCTGTATAGTATAATAACACGAATAAAGTAAAAAAAAAGTGTGAAGAATGTATAATAAATTATGTAAACATTTATTAGAAGAGACGATGAAATATGATTAATAAGAAAATAAAGGATGATGATCCGCCAAAAATAATTTAACAAGAAAAAATTCTGTATTTATATCGACGCAATTAGCTAATGATAGGTTAACGTTTATTACGACGTTTCGACCCTAGGGATTGGGTCCTTCTTTAAGTAATTAGGCTACAACAAATCATTACAGAAACATAAATAATAGACGATCGATTTTACAGAATGAATAGATAAGATAAAATCACAATATAGATTACCTATGCGCTTCCATATATACATCTCTTATATACACTCTTATAATAACATTCTTAAACAATGAAGTTTTTTGAAGAAAAGATCTTGAGTCAAAAAACTAAAACAAATTTTTTAAAAATTATTGTTAATAAACGTTAACCTATCATTAGCCAATTGCGTCGATATAAATACAGAAATTTTTCTTGTTAAATATAATTAAGTTAAAATAACAAGCTTTATAGGCATTATTAACGTTGCGACGAAGCTTAATTCAATCTAAATGTAAGAAGGAATATATATAACAGATTAGGATAATCAATAGACTTTCTCGATCGAGTTTTGTCACGTGTTCCTCATAATTTTCAGCGTGTGTGTCGATGAGTCGTGGAACAATAAAAAGAAATGTAGGTTGAAGAAGCGATTCCAGCGCGCTTCGGCGGAAATCACAACGTTTGCGTGACAGGAGAACTGATTCGAGTTCCCGGTGATAAAAGTGTCTCCCAGTGAGTGCGTTTTAATTTATATTACAGCCTCCACAGTACCGTTAAGTTTCTCGGTCGAGCATAAATCTCGACCGGGAAAAGGAGGATCTAACGAATGGCCATCTATGTGGGTCCTATTGATAAAGCACTCTTCCTTTCTCTCGTTGAATTTCACGATTTCTTAATTACGGAAAAACCTAGAAGCAAAGAGGAGAAGAGAATGGGAAAGTAATTTGGGAATAAATTCCTGGTAATTATCGGCGTTCTTTCCCTTCCCGTTTTTACATCCGCGTCGAGTCGCCGCCGTGTCGAGACCGAATTTATTATCCCGAATCATAAAGCGGACTTGCGAATAGCACCTCTTCCAGCCTATCACGGAGACCCGACCTTCGACGATGGTAGGTGGTCGTAGGGTGAAGCATGCGGCGAGCAATGAAACCACCACCACGTCCACGGTCACCGGCGGCGTTACCAATAGGAGCGACAACAACGTCGTTGTCTCCACTGTACAGCCGACCACCACTCAGCAAGTAAGCTTCTCTCTCTCTCTCACTCTCTCTTTCGTCGTGCATCCTCGTTTTCATTACGTCGACGCGTATCACGTCGACGGGTCGGCCGCGCGACGTCTCGCGGCCTCGGGAGAGCGCGAGAGTGGTAGTCTATCTCGCGGGACGGGCGACTCCTCCGCAAAGTGTCGCCGTGCGCTATCAGACTCTCTCGCGCATTCAACGGCCGCGAAGTTAGACACAACATTGTGATTATTCAGCGAAAAAAAAAAGTTGCCGCGCCGCGGTTGACAGGCGGTTTGTGCGGCACACGCGCGGCGCGTATAATAAGCTAGACACTTCGCCACGGCGTCTTCGAAGCGAGGCGATCTAGATCGCTCCCGAAGTAAGTCACTCCAGTTTCGACGAACTTTACGTACAGTCTAACGTGCAACGATATAGAGAGCAACGATACTACTTTGATTACTTGCTAAAGAAAATTTCCTCTTATCGCGATCTTGATGGCAGCGACTTTATTTAATAATGAATTTCAATGGTTTACTTGAAATTTCACACGTCATTAATTATTACGTAGTTCTTAAAGATGGAATGGGTAGAATTGCTAGAAAGGTAGAATGAAAAAGTTTCCTTCATCCAGATAGATTATCATTGGACATTCTTAAAAATCGTCCATTTACTTATATAATTAAATATTTGAAGCACTCGCTGTAGTTATTGAGAATTATTGAGAAGTTATTGAGAATGCTAAAGTTTAATCGAAAATACTTTTATAGATTGAAGTTTATAGATTGTTTAGAGAGAGTTTATAGGTTGAAATTTTCTTATTAAATATTTTTCGCGATTTATGAGGCTTCCGGGGAAGTGCCGAAGACGTGTAAGTGCGCAACGGACGCTCCACATGAAGACGCCCGTGAACGTGTAAGGAAAGCGTGAGTGTGGCTCGCACTCGCGCTTTAATAACGCGTGTGTGTACATACGTGCGTACACTAGGCACCGACCGTCGCGAGAGCTTAACTGACATATAAATAGCCCGTTTTAGAACTTTCCCGCGTGTACGTCTTGCGAGCCCGTCAGGAAGGCGCGAGTCGCTTTCCGAGGTAGATCGCGCGACTGGAGCGGGTCCAGCGATCAGATCGACCGACGCATGATCGAGGATCGTCAGAGATCTCGCGAGAGGAGGACATCCCCTTTCGGAGGGGGGGAGTGCGTGTAACGCGTTAATCACTCTTTCGCGTATCCGCGACGATATTGTGAACGACTCCGTAACGTGAGTGAGTAAATTCGTGATGTGAAACGAACTTGGAGTCTCCGCTGATACGTGTCGTTTATGACGCGCGTGATTCGTAAATATAACATTGGTATTCATCGTTACAGTGCAAAGAAACTCTGAGCAAACCATTGTATACAAATTGTATTCGACTAAGATGTTTTCATGTATACTTTATGGATACTTTAACGATAATTGAGAGAAATTAAAAATCAGATATATGCGTATTTTTGGCAATAGGCTTTGTAAATTGAGGAGCAGCTAGTTAAAATTAAAATAACTTTTTTTCCTGTGAAAATTATTCACCTCTGCACTGAAAAAAAATTCTTGGTAAACTTGTAAGATGCATTTAGTATACTTTCTTTTGAAGTATTTGATTATTATTACCGATTATAATAATAATAACAAAACATTTTGTAATAATTATAAAAGAGCAAATTTTGTTTAGTTGAGCCAACTAAATTATATAATACTTATTATACGTTTAGTTGAAACTATTTCACCAAGGTGCTTGGTAACATTAACCAAGCCTGGATTTTTATAACCAAGCCTTTCTTTCAGTGTGTTATTAAAGTTAAGATTTTGTTAGATTATGCAAAACTAAGATCTTGAAAAATTAAAAAATATATTTCAATCCTGCATAAAGATTTGGAGCCTCAGGTGATGATAAACAGAAATGAAGTTCATTGGAAGTATTACTGAGTTTATCGAGGATAATCAAGTTGGGTTCCGGTCAAGAATTGCGAGCTAGAGCGCCGATCGATATGTGAATTTCAGTTTCTCTCGAGACTAATTTCCGTCGTTTCGTGCGTCCGGCAGAAAGTCCGACGGATCTTCGAGGAGCAGGCCAGGTGGCAAGAAAGCGGCTCACGCAGACGCGTGAAATGCACATCGTCGGGCACTGCCTACGTGGTTAACAACTACAGCATCGTCGCCTCTAGGGGCGAACTTGCTCGAAATAACCGCGCCGCGAGTGAAACGACGACGACGACGACCAGCGTCACCAAGAGACGAACGTCGTCGATCGTAAACGGGAGAATTCACTCCAAGGAGGAGACCGCACGGAGCGGCATCCTCGCTGCAGAGGAGCCGCGGAAGCCGAAGGACGTGTCGAAGGACCCGGCGCGACCAGGCATCTCAAGGGGCATTCAGCGAGGTATAATCAAGTCCGCTTCCGTGCCGAAGGACTTGAAGGAAGGTGCGTTGCATAATTTCTAAACTTGTCAACGGAAATTATACGTCGCACTATTATTATTTATTTATCTGTTTCACACCCTTCATTTTTTTGTCGAACGATAACTGCTATTTTGTTTACAAGAGAAACTCCAGTTAACTAAATAGTAGTAGAGTATCGATATTTGTTCAAGACTTTTAACAAATAGCAATTTTTGCACGATCATGTTTTATTTCAACGTTAGTTTTTTCGGTATTTCGCAAGTTTGTGATCAAATCATAAACGTTTTTTTTTTATACTTGAGCGTAGTTAACATTTCATCTAGTTTGGAAGGAGAGATTATCGTCATCAGCTATTCTAAATATGCGCCGAAAGCTGCGACGAAATTATTTTCGACAGAAAAGTTAATTTCCTGTACTATCTATATCTCCCTAATGACTACTTGGCTGTGGAAATGACGGCGCTGACGTGCATGCCGTGATAATTTGTATTTTAGCCCCATTCGCCTCACGGGTTACCACTGACGAAACAACAATATCTAACGAAAATCACGCATCTGGTAGCTTCTGATTAGAATTGCAAATAAAACCACGAGTTAAACAGGACCTTTTCATAACGGCCTCAACACAATAAATCCGTTCTCGAACACAAGACTAAACGGAAATAAACCACGTTTATTAAAAATTAATGGAACCGTTCCATTCGATATGAAACAAATCAAGTTAATTATCGAGATACGTAATCACCCACCGGAATCCAATAATTTGTTTCGAAGTAAAAGGGGACACCTTTCTATTTATACAATCTAATTTTCTAAAACTCGCGCGTCATGCACGTCGCGACTTGTCAGTTCGGAGTAGGACGAAACAAAATAAATGTTCACTTTCGGTTTGCATCGATCCCAACGACGCGCGAAGTTCTACAGGCTCACGCGATTTACCCCACGATCTACTTGCTTGCGCAAAATATTTTGCGACAATCCGCGATAGTGAGAATATCTGCACGCCGCTAGACGCGTCTATTTAAGCCTACGATCGCAGGCTGCTGGGGATGCCGCGAGACGTCTTGGGAAGTAACACCGGCCAAATATAGCGCCGTGACTCCGCAGGTCTTCCAGTGAGGGAAAGAACGTTGCAGCGGGTGCCGGAGGAGGGCATCCTGAAGAGGTCTTCCGCCTTCCTGGCGAGTCTAGCGCATCATCATCCCTCCAGCAAACTTGCCGAGAGGAATTCGCCGGACGACGAGTTGGCCAAGTTCCTCAGGCCGTCGGACGGCTACGAGCTTCGCGGTTCTTCACCCTCGAGGTACTCCAGCTTGAAGGGATACTTCTCGATCCTGACGAACGGTGACGACACGGAACTGTGTGCCCTGCGGCCTTCGCCTAGCGTTCAGACGTTATCGACGAGCTTGAAGAAGAAGGGCGTCGGGGTGAAGAAGTCGGTCTCCTTCAGCTCCGACACCAGTTTCGAGGAGAAACGCGCGCCGTACCGGAAGCCTGCCGTTCACGAAGCCAAGGTCTATCGCAAAGGCGTGCTTCAAGGTGAGTTCTGCATTATGGCATTCGCAAATTTTACACAGCATTCAGATAAAACCTTTAACTTGGTTCTTACTAAATAACAACTGTTTTAATAAATAGTTAAATAAAGATTTGTTCCCTTTCGCTATTTTGTCGATAAAAGGCAAATTACGAATTACCTGAAATCCGATATTGACACATACCAACGGGATGCAAGATATTTAGATTATCGCTTTTACGCAAGCAATGCTTGTTTGCCAACGGTTTCTTATTTGTACAAACTTTTCGTGTTGACATGTACCGCGTCATATATTAATGCCGGCAAATTGATTCCGACGCATGACATCACTGATAAAATGCACGGACTGATAAGAACAGCGTTTAAATCTCGATAAACGATCTTTGTTTCACATTGAAACCCGAAGACACATCTCTGATCGATGCAAAAATTTCGATAAGAATTTACGCAATGATGTTATTTTAACGAATTGGAACAAACTGCTGACACCAATTTATCAATAAGCAAATGGTTTCCTTCTACATGAAATAAATGTCTGAGTAATTTAATAGCAAACGAGTTTGTCTAAAAATATCGCAAGCTATAAAACTTATAATTTACGACCGTGAAATTTGGAGTAATTTGCCAATTTCCAAGAGTGGTTCATCATATAAAATTAGTATATTATCTGATCGTTTAATTAGACAGTTATAATTTTTTATGCAAATGATCTGATAAAATTGATTCGTGATTAGCTATTAGCTTTGAAATATTCAATAGGGAGGTATTAATAAGGCGAATCTAAATCCTGCAGACCACGTACGCAAAGAGACGATCAAATCAAAAGTGCCGCCCTCGTGGGAAGTACCCTCCGGGGGCCCTACGGCCCTTCTGAGGGCCGCCAGAGAGGCGGACGACACCGGTCTCAAGGAAATCGTCGCACAGGCTCGGAAAGTTGGCCTGAAAGGTATGGACGTCAACGTGGTCGACAGTAGTGGGAGGGTGAGTATAAAATTTTCTAATTAATTGGATTAGTCTCTAATTGCCATTGCGCTCCATAATTTAAAATTTGCTTTATAATATTCTCCCTATCATTTACTCTCTTAACTCATAGTGTATGGTGCAGCATGATGCGTTTGCGTGTGAAAAATGTGAAAAAATGTGCCTGAGAAAAATTATAAAAAATTCAGCACTGCGTCAAAATTTGCGGATCGACGAAAGGAAAAAGCATGAAAAAAATATGGAGAAACGAAAAAATGTACGAAGAACTATTAAATGTACGCTTAATAGTTTATCGGTCTGACAAATTGCAAATTATTTTATCTACGCGTCAGCTGCCGATCTTGTTCGAGATTCTTTCGAAACTGTAACCCTCCCGGATTGGGGGATGGTCGTTTGAGCGAAATGGCTCCACGCTAAACGAATCCGACGGATTGGAAAGCCGGCGGCGATCCGTAATTAACAGCGCGATTCGCGATCGATGAAAGTGCAATTAAGGCCGAGCGAGTCGCGCGCGACGGCAGGAAACAAATTTCGCCTTCGAATGGATCTATTTTTAAATCGCCCGGCTGGGATTCCGGCGATTCGAGGCGCGCGAGAGTTTTGCTGCTCGTGAGCGTTATGCAAAAATGCATGCAACTACGGACAAGCCTCTGCGGGCCGCTCGACGATTGATTGCAGACGGTCGGGAATTAACTGCGGCGTGAAGTTTCGAGATGAACACTTTATTACTGTTTTCGCGCTTATTGTTCTGTTCTTTTCGTCAGTTCGATAAAATCAAGTTAAACTGAATAATTTTTTATTGACATAAAAAATTATTATTACATCGCAAAAAGATAAAAGATCATTTCTAGCACGACTTGGTGTCACATCCATTCAAGAGGTCTATTCTTTATAGTTTCACTACGCTGCACTTTCTGCATTTAAAATAAAATAGATATAATTAGACACTAGAAAGAAAAAGAAAAAAGAAAAAAAATGCAAAAATTCAGCTAAAGAACAGATTTAAAATATCGTATATTCATGAATAGCTTAGAACAAGAGTAAATAATATTATAGTGATTTCCGCTTCTGTCTCTTCTTTAAGCGTTTTCTAGGAAGGATCTTCATATTAACCTACAGAGAATTTTCGGTGTGTTTCGTGTTGCTTCGTACTGCGATGCATCTCGATCAGATAATCGGTTGTAACTAGCATGGTGGAGAACTTTTCTAATTGCTGACGAAACTCTGTATAATTATACCAAGCTGTTTTCCGGCCAGCATATAGATTAAGTGGCGGAGGATCGATCCGACGAAACGGATTCGTCAGTCCGCTGCGGATGTCGGCAAAAATTCCATGCTCACGACGCTTTCATTAGCGCCTACGTGCGATCCCCTTGTGCACGTAGCATCGTGGAAAAGTACCGAATTACTTGTCGGCACCCAGCTCTGCCCATTTATGCAGCAAGCCGGGTGTAAAATCGCGTTCCGAGAGGAATAAGATTGGTCGCGTTCCGAGGGGAAATGTATGTACATGATATTGCTCAGGAAAACGCTGGAATATATCTCTTAGCAGATCTAGAATTAATTTTCTTCAGTAAAAGCTTTATCTGTTGCGCGCGGGGATTAAGGATGTTTAATAAATTTAAGATACTTTACTTTAGGAGATAAAGATAAATTTTTTTTTCATATGAAGAGAAGTATGTTATTGAAGCATATAAATTGACTGGAAGGAAGATATAAAATATTTTTAATTCAATGTATTGTTTACGTGCTAGTTCATTTCGTGCATATGATGTTACATTTTAAATATGAAAAATCTGAAAAAAAGCGTGCGCCAAGAGCAAACGCTGAAACATATCTCTTAGCAGATCTAGAATCAATTTTCTTCAGTAAAAGTTTTATCCATTGCGTGCGAAGATTAAAGATCAACTGAATATTTAGTGAATTTAAGATAAATAAATAAATAATACAGTTATAAAGGCTCTCTAAAAATTCATACGAGGATAAAATAATGGCAATAAGAGCCAAGCGCAGTAATTGGGGCGCATAAATAATTTATTGTAAATATCAAGTCAACGTAAACGATAAAGGTACTTTATAAATAGCGCGAAGTCATTTGCGAATTTGTGTTTTGATTCCTTTGGGCCATCTTCAGCGTAAACAATAATAAATAATAAATTAAGACGTATAACAAAATAAATTTCAAACTTAGTCAACGATTAATAAATAAATAAATAAAATTTTCTAGCTCGTTAGGGGAACCCGGGGCTTAAGATAGTATGTCAGACTTTCAAAAGTAACAGCATTGCCATAATATTTTGCTAAGATGTTTAATAATGTATTTCGTTCCTACATATGAAATTTAAAGTCAATTTACCGTATTGTTTTCAAGAAAATTATTATTATAACGTCTGTAAGACGTAATATAGACGTCTTACAG
>NJRP01000082.1:263661-301761 GCA_003063835.1 Aphaenogaster floridana | reverse complement strand
ATTTACTGCTTTAAATGCTGTGTTTTGGTAAAGCAGCGACTTTCTCACGAAATAAAGTATTCTCTGCATAAAAAAAAACGTATTAATATTAGTAATAATATTAGTCGTTTATGCCTCTCAATACTCAAAATAACTGCTAGATTTTTCAAACTTTTTTTGCTAATAACTTTTTAATAAAAAACGAGCGACGGCTAAAACCTTCTGAAGGTCACTCAGGGTAATGACCTTGACAATATGTGTCAAGGTCAAGGTCATCGGGGCTGCCTCCCCTTAGTTTTACCGTAATAATTTCCATACATTTCATTACATGGCAGCATCTCTGTAAAAAGATATCGACCATATCCCATTATACCCCGTGGTCCCATTATGCCCCGCCTTCCCCTAAATGTCTTGAAGAAACTGTAACTCAGTCGCGGAGAGCATAGCGCACGCATTAAATAATTTCTAGCATCTTTCAGCTAAAAATAATATGGAAACTGATAACAGCACGAGAGTAGGAACATCTAAGAGTAATAATTTCCATATATTTCATTACATGGCAGCATCTCTGTAAAGAGATATTGACCATATCCCATTATACTCCGTGGTCCCATTATGCCCCGCCTTCCCTTATATGCAAAGCAAATAAAGGAAGAAGCAGCCAAATACGAGCAAATAATAAGGTGTAAAAAAATAATAATACAAAGATTTATTTAAAAAATAATTAAATAGATGTTTAGAATTTAATAATCAAAAAATATATAAATAGTTAACTCTTGATAAGGTCAAATAACAAAGTATAAACGGCAATTAAGAATCAAGCGCTGGCGACAGTGCGCAATAGATAAAATATAATGTTCTTTAATAAAAAATCATGATATAACAATAAAAACGATGTTATTTAATAAAAAATCATGATGTAACAATAAAACCGGATGTTTTGACTCATTTTCGAGTTTTTATCAACGGACAATATATTAAAAACCTCTCAAAAGAATTCACGTGATGGAGATCATGATGTCAAATGTGTCGTTCACAAATGGTTACAAGGCCGAATGGAAAAGGATCCATCCAAAGACACATTTGACATCATGATCTCCACCACGTGAATTCTTTTGAGAGGTTTTTAATATATTGTCCGTTGATAAAGACGAAAATGAGTCGAAACGTCCGGTTTTATTGTTACATCATGATTTTTTATTAAAGAACATTATATTTTATCTATTGCGTACTGTCGCCAACGCTTGACTCTTAATTGCCGTTTATACTTTGTTATTTTAGAATTTAAGATACTATACTTTTTAGAAGTAATAAATCTTCTTATGAAGAGAACATGTATAAATACAATGTATTGCTTAGAAGCTTATTTCATGCATACGGTTATATTTTAAATACGAAAAAGAAAGACAAGCATGTCGAGAGCAAACGCTGGAGTATATTTCTTACAAGAAAATCTAAAATTAATATTCTCTTCAATAAAAGCTTTATTCGTGGCGCGCGGGGATTAAAGATCAATTGAATGTTTAGTAAATTTAAGACACTGTACTTTAGAAGTGATAAATCTTCTTCGTATAAAGAGAAGCATGTTATCTTCCAATTGAAGCACATGAATTGACTGGAAAAAAATGTTAAATAGTTTAAATGGAATGTACTGCTTACATGCAAGCTTATTTCCTGCATACGTTGTCACGTTTCAGATACGAAAAATCTGAAAGACAAATGCTGGAATATATCTCTTACAAACAGATCTAAAATTAATTTTCTTTAATAAAAGCTTTATCTGTGGCGCGCGGGGATTAAAGATCAATTGAATGTTAAGGTAATTTAAGACACTGTATTTTAGAAGTGATAAATCTTCTTCGTATAAAGAGAAATATGTTATCTTCCAATTGAAGTATATGAATTGACTAGAAAAAAAAGTAAAATAGTTAAAATGCAATATATTGCTTACGTGCAAGCTCATTTCATGCATATATTGTCATTTTGTTTTAAATGCAAATATCTAGAAGACAAGCGTGCCGAAAGTAAACACTGGAATATATCTCTCAGCGGATCTAGAATTAATTTTCTTCAATAAAAGCTTCATCCATCGCGTGCAGGGATTAAGGATGTTTCATAAATATAAGACATTGTACTTTGAAAGTGATGAATCTTCTTCGTATAAAGAGAAGCATGTTATCTTCCAATTAAAGCATGTGAAATCGAGGTTGAATGGAAGTAAAATGTAAAATACCTTAAATGCAATGTATTGCTTACAAGTTCATTTCATGCATACGGTGTCACATTTTAAATATGAAAAAATCTGAAGGACAAGCGTATCAGGAGCGACGAGTGATGGGAGTTGTGAAGTGATGTGACCAGACACTGTAATTAGAGTCGTCTCAAAGGTCGCTCATGAGAAGTTTAACGTGCCGCAATGATTGCTCATATTCGTTACTATCGAACGATTGTTCGAGGACGAGGCCGTAAACGGCTCCTTCGAAGAAGAGAACGCCATTAGCGCATCGCTTTGTTGAACCCGCGCAATTCGGTGTCTTACAGATGCGCGCGCGTCTTTTCGAACTTATCAAGACGCTTTCCCGCATCCCGGGATCGATACGAGAACAAACATAATCTCGATCTTGCACGGGAGCCTGCGACCGCATTCCGTATGCGGCGATGTCGCGTCGCAATTAAAGTGGGGTCGCGCTCCATCTCTTCTCCCGTAGATAGAAATGCGGTCAACCTTCGTGGAGCCGCGCGGAGAACGCTGCACTAAGGCCGGGATGAAGGGAAGCTTAATGTAGGTGTTTCTCATGTAATCGTGACGGATAACCCCGAGGCCTCGGAGTAACGTCGTCGCTCTTCAAGGCCGCGCACGTGGAGCGAGAAAGATGATCGCATGTCGAGAAATTGAGCTCGCGATCAGTTACACTCATCGCGAACTTAAAACGACCGATTATGCATTAACCCTGATGCGGCATCAGATAGATATGTGATTTCTTTCTTAAGCGACAAACACCGGCGATGATTCAACGATGAGGCTGCGGATCAAAGAATTCGCGCGAGGTCGACATGCTACGTGCGAAACTAAAGCGCTGGAAAATAATACAGGCTTTAATGAATTCATTAGCAGGATTGTCTGAATAGTATTTTTCGATTTAATCCAAATAGTTCAATCTTAACTTATTTAGGCAATACATAATTGATGGCGGAACTCAGTACATAATTATATGTATATAATTTTATTTATGCCGTCTAATAAAGAAAATATTTCGAGGAATATCCAAAATACCCCATACAGCACAGAAATGGCAGCAACATTGTAGCAACATTTTGGCAATATTGCAATGTTGCTGCAATGTTACTGCAATGTTGCTGCAATTTCTGTGCTGTATGGGACAGCACACATAAGATTATAAATAAAATTCTGTCCCAAATCTTGTCGCGAATTATTTATTGTATCCGTTTAACTTTAAACAATAGGTAAAGCCTATAAAAATGTCCCGGAGTATCAAACATTTCATTGAGGAAAGTGTGAAATAACTGTTTAATCGGTGTGTTCTGTTTCGTTTGAAACGAACGAAATAGAACTCGTGTTTGCCGATTTACAATTCACGCGTCGCCTTCAAGGCAAATGCGTCTTCTTCTCCGAGCGTTTGTTGCCATAGTCTACGCTTTAACGTCTGTTTGCACGGCGCACACTGACGCAAGTAAAGCAATAACGTTCGAACGTCAATAGCCACTTAATAAATTGATTCTTAACGGATAAGTCCATTGTGCATCTCGATGTCGGCGGAGGCAGCAAACAATGGCGGAATGAGAACATCTTCCTACGAAATGTCACACTTCTCAACAATCGCGATATAAAACGCGATATATTCGTTCCCTTTTCAACATATTTACACGTCAATCGAGCGTAGTAACAATAGGCGGAACGCGCCATTCAAAGATAAATTCGATTAACGGCATAGAAGGTATAGCCGATTCAGCGCGAGGGAGGATCACTTTCGCGAAAAATTTCAGCCGAGTCAGCTGAGATCAGCGGAAAGCGGCGAATCCTAATTTAAAATTCGTCTCGATTCCGCCTTTAGTCATCGGTGTGGATTTAATGGATTAAATCCGCGAAATGTGTGCCGTGGAATCGCAGTGGTTTTTCATGTCACGGTCAAACGCATGAAAGAGACATTGGCGTTTACGGTTGCGGGGAGGCCAAAGGGGTGAATAATGTCCCGCTCGAAACGCGAGTTTACGTAATCGGGCGCGCTTTCGGCGCAAACTAAACCGGGGAATTATTTGTTTGGCATATTGCAGACGGCCATAAGTTACATGGCTGGGAACGGCGCGGCGACGATGCTCGAGCTGGCGCTCTCTTTCGATGGCGTGGACCCGAATCTGCCCGACAACGAGGGTAACACGCCCCTCCATTTTGCCGCCCAGGCCGGTGAGTGATCGATTATATGTTATGAATATCAAGTTGCACGCGGTTCCTGTGAGACCGCGATACGCGTACGATGCTGGGAAAATGTCAATGACGCGTTGCATGAATCAATCCGTTTGATCCTGCAATTTTCCAGAGTCCGATTTCTGGAATATCTGGTTTAGTGCGATTAGTAATGTCAGGATAATAATATCGCTGCAAGCATGATGTTACCAAGATATCGCGTTAAAACAGTGTTTCTCAACCTTTTTTCATGTGTGCCCCCTTTTCTAATATCAATTTTTGTGGCGCCCCCCTTGTAATTCTTGTGTCGAGACACTGAAGAAACCCATAAAAATTGGCAGCACAAAAACAGGAAATTGACTTATTGAAAATTATTATAATAGACACAATACTAATATTATATATTACTGTGCGGTTTTAAAAACAAAATATAGATCTCACAATCAGCTAAATGTAAAAAGAGAACTAAGGGTGTCAGTATTCAATATATCACCATTTTTTTTAAAATTTTGTTCTGCAAAACAGGCTCAAGGAAACCATTAATTTTTTATTCGTGTTTTTTGTTTTATTAGGTACTAGGTATATTTTGCAATAACGATACATATATATATGCTGTGCCATAGATTCTACACATTTTTACGTTCCCTTATTATATTTTATTTGATGTTGATATATAGTAATTATGTTGAATGTTTCAGAATGCATATTACGTTTTTGTTTTAATTTTCAAAAAACTAATTTTTTTAAATCTACATTTCTTTATGCCCCCCTTCGAATATCTCGCCCCCCCCCAGTGGGTCGCGCCCCATAGGTTGAGAATCACTGTGTTAAAACATCTTGGGCCGTTTAAGTGAAGTGCCTTAAAGAAATGTTCTTCTCCTTCGCCTTTTTCCCTTTCTGAAGCTCAGAATATCGTCTTCGGCAGTTATATCCGATGCTCCAAAAATGAATCTGGCGAGATACGAGAGTAGGATGGCTGTGCTTATTCATAGAGAAAGTGACAAGAATAAGTGTTGCATCAATCGTACTTGCGGACGTAGCGATGAGTGGGCGTCAAAGATGTGCTTCAGTTTTCGTAGGAATCTTGAAAATGCGCTCGTTCTCGGCTGGTTTAGAACATAATTTACCTCGGTGTTTACCTCTGCTTCTTTTCCACCGCGTAATCATCTCCTCTCGGTAGGTGGCAAACGTGGCCGCACGCGGCTGGAAAATAACTGTATACATTCGTCGCAGTCGCGGATTAAACAGGAGCATAAAAAAATAGCAGGACAAAGTTCAGGAAATACTTATTTAGATTCATGACTCAGATGTGACGTTTAAAGCCTGAAATAAAGTGAGAAAATAACAAGTCATATTAAAAGTAAATGACTACGATTCGTACTTTCTTTCCTTTTATAACCCAAGTAGCACATGTTGGTTTTATACACGTTTTCTAAACGGTTATAAAATATTAGATACGTTTAGGAAACGTACATAAAACGTATATGGACCAACACGTGCTACCTGGGAATATTCTTTTTTTATTATATATATATTCTTTCAATACAGCATAGAAAAATATATTAATTTAAAAAATTCACAGAGAACCGATTTAAAAAAGAGAGAAAGGACGACTCATTTAAAACATCGGCGTCAAATCAGATAATCTCTTGTCTGTCAAACTTAAATACCTTCTAAGACTCCATGATCCCGTTATATTTTTATGCAAACGGGGATAATGTGCGGAGAGTAACGATAAGCGCCATCGGAAAACGCTGGAAACGCGATCTTAAGCCTAATGCCAAATCTATAGGCGGAGTTTTCGCGTCGGATCCCATCGCGTCACACAATCGCCGAAAATAGCGGGAACATCGAAGCGCCTCGTGCAACAAACGCACAGCTCCGCGATGACGCGTGCCGAAAAACGTTCCGAGCCAAAACACTGCGGGTGTTATGAAATATACGAGGGCGCGCACACGCGGAGAAAATCGGCATCGATGATGTCAGTACATGTTTCTCTGTTACGTATGCGGACAGGACAGACCGAATGCCTCAACATTCTTCTGCAGAGGTGTCCGGACATCGAGGTGGACGCCAGAAACACCTTGGGCTTCACGCCGCTCATGAAGGCCGCCCTTCAAGGTAGAACCAAATGCGCGAAGATTCTCCTATTCGCCGGTGAGCAAGTAGTTCAGTAGTCTTAATTAATTAATAGTCCTAATTTATCTAAATAATAATTTAAGTAATAAAATAATAAATAATCCATGTAACAAGATAATAAATAATTTTAATAATAAAATAATAAATCTGTCATATAGCCGTATAACACAAGCAAAAAATATAATTCAGTATAATCTTAATTATACTGAATTATATTTGCTTGTGTTATACTCTTATTCTGTTTTACTCGTTTTCATTTGTGACGCACATAAATATGTAAGCTTTTAAATACTGTACTTCTCTTTTTTAGACTACACCACTTTAACGTTCATTTTTAACAATAGTTTTAGACTCTGACGTAGTTTGGGCATAATGTCAACTAAAGATTTTGTTATGCGTTCCTACTTGTAAGCGATATGAATCTCACTTGATAAGGACCAAAACCCATGGTCGAAACGTCGTGAATTTTTACTCAATAAAGAAGCCAATTGTGTCGAAGAAATCATCTTTTAATTGTTAATCATTTTTGGCGAAGAAAAGTTATTTAATATAATCTTAATTATATATATAATATAATATATAATTAATATTTATCTAAATAATAATTAAAGTAATAAGATAATAAATAATCCAAGTAACAAGATAATAAATAATTTAAATAATAAAATAATAAATTTGTCATATAGCCGTATAACACAAGCAAATATAATTCAGTATAATTTTAATATTATATATATAATTCTAATTTATTCTAAATATAATAATCTGTAAGATAATAAATTCATAATAAATTCATCACACACACATAATATTTGATTAATAAATAAATCGAATATTCAGTATCATATAAAATATGATTACGAAGGATCACAAAATATTTCTTGAAATTTATTGCCATTTGAGAATTATTCTCGTAAATTCTTAGGTGCAAATCCTACACTACGCGATCACGGTAGAGGCTTGAGAGCTGAACAGTGGGCGAGGTTTTGCGGCAGGTACGTGTGCGCCGAGATGATCGAGAGATTCGCGAGACATCGTCTGTTGGAGAGAACGACGTCCTGTCGTTGGGGTAGCGAGCCCGAACTGGCTGCGAAAGTGTTGCAGGGGAAGGTACGTAGCACGATGTCGAGCATCCTCATATAATCGGATCTCTCTTTCGTTTGGAAGACGTAAATCCTACGCAAACTATGCCAGGTGACGCCCATACCCACGACGCCTCTGCCGCAATCCTCGGGATTGAAGTCGAAAATAAGAAAAGTCTTCCGCACCACCTCCAGCCCCGATCGAACCTTCTCCCTGGTGTCGCAACTCACCAGCGCAGCTCTCTGCGCGAGCAGTCCGGCTCTGCCGAAGCCGTCACCCGTTGTAAAAAGTCTTCTGCGACCGTTGAGCGTGCCCCAGTTAAGGTGCGACGTTCGTCAAGGAACTAAAACTTTCAGAAGCTTTGCCGGTCGATATTTTATATAATCGCATCTTTTACGACTGCATACTTTACAATCCTTTCGAAATTTAAGACATTTATTAGAAAATTACAAGCAGTTTCAAAAAGTAAACATTGTGACATTGTGAAATATTAATCTTTGAATATCTTTTTTAAATATTACACTTGTTAGGTAATAAATAATTCTTATTTTTAAGTAAATGTAAGTTCAAAGGAGAAAATAAAAGTTCGTGCCATTTTTCAGGGTGACGTTGGTTTCGCAGCAGGACTTCCTGGAGAAGACCTCCGAGAAATACGGGACAAATTTCACGGATAAGATCGAGAACTCCATTGCGAAGCCGCCACGCTCGAAGAAGAAGAGCAAGTAGTCGAACATAAAGCTTTCGCGGCCACGACTACACAGGCCGCGTTTAGTCGTCCGCTTCGCATTGAACACGCGCGAGGGGAGATTACTCAAGTCTGCTTGACGTAAAGCAGCGAGACGGACAGAGTGTTTGTGATCTATTTGAGATCATTTACGTGTTATCCGATTCCGCTGTTGCCTGTAACCGGCCCGATCGTCGCCCGGAGCCGCGGTCCCTCAAGTAGCTCGTAGGTTGTTCGTTTTTACCTCGCCAGGAAATATTAGCGATGCATTTCACCCGGAGGACGTTCGCGGAGATCAAAAGGGAGGACCTTCGAAACCCGATCGCTCCCGATAAATCATGATCTCCAGTCGACGGCTGCTGTTGAAGTGTTGTCATGTTTACGGCTCGCGTACTCGAGATTGTTTTCGATGTAAACCGCCGCCGCGGCTGGACGTATAAACATTCGGGACGGTCGAATCTTATTTTTAGTTTAGACTCTTATAATGGATCGTACGACATGGCGGAACGAGGTGCGGCGGCGCGCGAACGCGGTTTACAGGAGCTCGCAAAATCACGATCGAGAATCATGTTGAAGGATCGTGATGGAAGATCCTTCCTCGCCACCATAGTAAATGGAATCTCGATTTTTTTCCAGGAAACGTAAATGTGTAAACTTGGAACATGCGCCGAAGCCTCGAGGGTTTTTACCGATTAAAGCGTTAAAGATGATCGAACGGGCTTGCGACCAATGTGTGTCGCAGGTCTCCCCCTAACTTATAATATACACGCGTTTTACGTACAAGATTTTATATCGATGCAGTTACTGTCAGATGGTTGTTTAAATAAATGTCTTATTAATCAACTACTGTCTTTTGATTATGGACGGTTGAGATACGGAGATCGGCGTATTTGGAGATTCTTTTGTCGATTCTTTTGTTCTTTATTGATCCCTCGAATCAAAGAATCCCTCGCACAGCTTATTCCTCGGAACGACGATTTCGTCGTCTTCGGCGATTCTTGGCTTGAGACAGGATCTCGTACGCTTGCTGTATCTCCATGAATATCTCCTGAGCCTTGCGCCTTTCTTCCTCCGAACCTTTAACCTTGTCGGGATGATTGTCCCTGGACAGAGTTCTCCATCGCGCCGTGACTTCGTTCTGCGAAGCGGTTTGCGAGAGACCCAGAACCTGGATGAGGAAACGTTAGTTTAAGCTACATCTTTTTTTAAAATCTGAATTTAGGTCTAATAAAATTTTGCGAACAACTGCCCGACCTTGTAAGCGTTTATCTCGCCTCGAGGATCCGTAAGGTCCACCAGTTGAGCCCATGTTGCCCAGAAACCTTGGTGCTTCGCTTGATTCCACGTGGCCTCCAGACTCGCCTGAATAACGTAAAAATATTGACATATGAAAAAGATCTCCCAAAAGATTTAATGCTTTAAAAATTTTAAGCCATCGTAGATCCACCTTGAGATCCGTCCAGATGGGCGAGGTGAGGAAGTGTTGCACCGCCTCCGACAGCTTGATCTCCTCGCCTTCGCTATCCGTGACAACTGCGTTGAAGTATAAATAACTGCCGATCACGGCGAAGTAGAGCATGAGCGCTAAGCCTAAGCACGCCATTCGCCAGATGAAGCTTTTTTTCTTTCTCGGTTTCAGCCGCCATTGCTTGCTGAAGGTGTCAAAGCTCATGCTCGAGGCAACCACCATGAGGAAGATCCACATGCTATCGTCGCCGATGTAATACAAGGTCGGATAAAACAGATACGCTGTGGCAAGTGTTATCCATATCGAACCCTGTTCTCTTCCAATGTTTCCGACCGTCCATACACCTTTTGAAGTATTAACACTGAATAAAGGTTTCCGTAAAATGCCTGTATTTCTAAAATTCTTGTTTTCTAATTATTTATATATATAATCTATTATTTTATTTATATCTACAAATAATAAATATATATTAACACTAAACCTACCACCGTCGGTCAAATAACCGTTTTTAAACTTTTATTAACACTAAAACTACCACCGCCGATAAAATAATCGTTTTAAAACTTTTGATTAAAAATTCTGCATTTCATGTTATCGCTTTTCCTCAATTGACTTCACGACTTTTTCTTAATATACATATAATCCGGTTCGATAGAAATAGGTACTCGTATATATAAATTGTTGGTAGCTTTAGTGTTAAGAGATTACGGGTTACCTCTGTGTCTTGATACACCATTAATGCCAACGTTTTATGAACGTTACAGTTCACTTTATCAGGGCAAGAATCAACCTAATAGCCAGCATCAAGCGACAGTACTATTATATTAGGTTGCTTCTCGCCATAATAAAGTAAATACAATGTTCACGAAACGTTGGCATTAATGATGTATCAAGACACAGAGATAAGCCGTAAACCTCTTAACATTTTTGAAGAAAATACGTGGAAGCCTCAAAAGTATAATCAAATATATATAAAAATTTATTTCTTTATTATTTATTTTTATTTATTTATATACAGGGTGTTTAGTTTTAATCGCCCCAGGCAAATATCTCGAAAAATATAAAAGATACGGAAAAACGTTTTAGACAAAAGCTGTATGGTCTAAAGGGGGACATATGATTCCGATGTGAGTCATGTCGTAGATGTCGTCGTTTTCAAGAAATTTTTAAGGCGACTAATGTCTTAAATGGAACTTAACTTTTTCCTTGATATAAAAGTTGTAGATCTCGTCGAGACGTTTTCAAAACACTCCCAAAAATTGTTTTTTGCATAAGCCGTTCCGGAGATATAAAGCTTCAAAGTTTACATATATACATTTTTTGACATAAAATATAAAATATCTCGTAAACCATTCATTTCTTGATAACAGTATCCTAATATTTTTATACATAGAATACTGAGATCAATTGGTGTAAGAAAAACATATGATTGAGTTTCAAAAAAATATGTAATTGCATAATTTTTTTTAAAAGCAACCATGTGTTTTCCTCACATCAATTGATTCATCCCACTATTCTACGCATATAAGTATTAAGGTACAGTTATCAAAAAATGAATAGTTTACGAGATATTTTATATTTTATATCAAAGTATTATAAACTTTGAAGCTTCATATCTCCGGAATGGCTTATGCAAAAGATAATTTTTGGGAGTGTTTTGAAAACACCTCGACGAGATCTACAACTTTTATTTCAAAGAAAAAATGAAGTTCCATTTAAGAAATTAGTCGCCTTTAAAATTTCTTGAAAACGACGACATCTACGACATGACTCACATCGGAATCTTACGTCCCCTTTTAGGCCATACAACTTTTGTCTGAAACGTTTTTCCGTATCTTTTATATTTTTCGAGATATTTACCTGGGACGATTGAAACTAATCACCCTGTATATAATAATTTATATACATCTAATTTTTTATTATAATTTTATTTTTAATTTAATTTATTATTATTTATTATTATTTATTATTATTTAATTATTCGTATTAATATAATCGTAATATTGATAGTTTAAGAATATTGATATTTTAAAGAAAATCTGAATTTTAGAATTGACGAAAAGGATTTTCGTTGAAATTGAAAATATAACACTCCCTGTAATAAAGCTCGTGCAAGTAAAAAAGATCTAGTATCGGCTTTTCCACAATTTTTTCCATTTATCATGAATGACGGTATTCTTAACTAGCGGTATGCGTCATATATTGCGACCTTAAAACATTATCGTTCGAAGAAACTTAACTCGTAACAAGCGCGCGATAAGAAAAGGCACATATGCTTTCGAGTTTTTTTCCTTCTAATACAATTCTTACCTAGCGCGATCACCGCCGGTATTAGGATCAGCAGATGCCTGAAATTAATGCCGTACACTTCCTCCTGCGGAATCGCGCTGTTGAACAGCTCAGCCCATAAGTAGGCGACCGCGGATTCCGCCGCAAATCGTACCGCGGAAAACGGCGGCTGTAAAAAAATTAATTCGATTTCGTCATCGGTTTATGCAGCGTCGTATTTATGTTCCCCAATGTTCTTCCCATTTAACATCCTTGCTATATGCATGGGCAAATAATTTGCGATTCAACATTTACGTGGCTCATATAACGTGATGTCATTATTTCTTCGAATTACAACGACGCGGACCAAGTCGTCGTATCATGAAGCTTGGCGTTAATAAATGTATTTCGAGACTGGCAACGTCAATCGCTTATCCCAGCCTGTGGATTCTAAACGCGCGCCGAATATTTATTTACCTTTCGGTTAGCTCTGACTTTTCGCTTAAAATCCTCCATGAACGCCGGATCGTCATTCGCATCGGCCACGTACGCAGGTATCCTGTAAATGTCCCTGAGAAAACCGCAACCCACATAACCGCCGAATGTGCTGATGTATACAAAAGCCTGATAGTCCCTGCCGAGATACACATGATGCGCTCCGAAAAGTCCACCGAACAGCCAGAAGAAATAAGCCCAGAACTTGCTTTTCACACTTTTGCACTCCTTATTGTCCAATCCGTTTTCTTTCGCCTTTTCCATGTTATCTTCTGGAGCAACAGGTCACGAACTACTCATTTTGATTCACTATCGATCGCGTAAACGGTTGCTTGTCCTGGTCGCAGATTTTATGGAATCGCACGCGAAGAATTATCGTGTCCGTGTTTTACTGTGTCGTCACTATCTGCACATCTTTACGGACAAAATAATAGTTTACACGTAATAATTCTTTACTGTTTTTGGACTCGGGCACACCTGTCGGTGGTGTATCGTGGAATGACGGTCGTGGTTCCACAGCACCGATTTCTGGTTCAACGCTCCTCCACGTATAACGGTACCGGTTCAGGGACGTAACAAGCAGAAATATGTATATTCCTAATAAGGAAATTGGGTACTAGCCCAGCAATTGCTGAAAGGGCATAAATTAATTAAGCTAATTGAGCAAACGTTTATTAACTTATGAAATTTACAAATGTATCCTTAGTAGCAATATTGATTATACAATATCATTTAATTACGGCGTATTGTGTCAGACATTCCATGTTTTAAATAATCTTTTCAAGATGTTTAAAATGTTGAACTCGCTGATCACCGACAAGATTATTCGTGTATTGTATGGTAAAGTGGATAAGGAAAAGAAAACTCTAGTATATTGTTACAAACAATTTTATCGCATGAAACGCTCGTGCGCGCGTTTACCGGCAGTCTGGACTATTTATAACAATAGGCAAAACATTATTGGCTGCATTTGGTTTAGAGTATTGACTGATATTTGCGAGCTTTTTCTGCAAGTTCGTTACAATGATGTTGATAATAAAAATGCCATGTATTATTTTTACAAAGTATCAACTATCCAGTGAGAAATGATTTGTCGAATTGATGTCGATTCGACGTCGACACGTCGATGAATGATCGATGTCAAATCTTGGTTGATATTTTTGTCATTTTCGAACTCATCATAATTGTTTTTATGTTAATTGTGCAATTGCAAATATGTCTATAAGATTTCTATTGTCTTTCGACTAATTCTACATTGAATACACAGTATATGTATATATGTATGTAATGCGCCTTCTAACTTTGCTTTAATTCGATACAGAATTGACCAAAAGACAATAAAAATATTTTAACATCATCGAATGTTGCGAGAAATATTACCACATGCCTCGGTGGTCGAACTATAAGACGCCCGCACGGATTCAAGAGAAGTCAAGGTTCAAATCCTGGCTGAAGTAATATTTTTCGCAACAAATTCTTTACATTAAAATTAATTTCACTCTCTTTAGAAAGGACCAAAATTCATGGTCGAAAAATGTCGCGATTCGCGATATATTAATTTAAATTAAATATTGGCCAGTTGAGTCGAAACAAATCTCTTCTGTGATTTAATAAAAATTTTATTTACATTCGCAATTAATATTTCATATTTGATCAATTAATATAAAAAACAATTATGACGAGTTCGAAAATGGCAAAAATATTAACCAGTACTGACATCGATCATTTATCGACACATCGATGTCGATTCGATTAATCACTGGGTAGCCTCGTAACAGTACATTATATTCGTAAAAATTGTGATTATCGGCACAAAAAAATATTTTTGTGTCAGTAAACTAAAACTTCATGAATGAGTTCACTTGAATTTTAATGAATTCTTGTTCTTCTTCTTACTAGTCCCCTGATTGAATTTCTGTCCCACTTTAGTGGGTCATAATACCACTTGCTATTAGTAGACAGCCTCCTCGGGGAATTAAGAGGCACTACTTATTGTTTATCCAATGAATTCAATTCGAAAATGATCATAGTAACTCCATCTTGTGGCGAGACTGTGAACGTATTATTTGCAAATGCTTTTTGTTTCTACATACATCGTATATTATAGAAATCATTTTATATATAATAATACGTAGAGATAATATAATATTATCGAATATAAAATCAATATATTTAACAACATATGTAACGCATGGTAAATTCATCTTTAATAAGATTAACAAAAAAATATGATCTCTCAGATACAAAATTAATACAGAATTTAAATACTCAGTGTTACACTAAGTATCAATATCACAACTAATCTTCTTCGGTTAGCTTCCATATAATCAGCATCCTTCCGCTTTAGGATTTTGTGTACCGACGATCAGGTGGTCACATCTTTGATGCTGCTTGGAAATCAATATGGCGTCGGACATCGTCGTACACTGATGCCAATAGCCGGTCCATTTCAATGTGATTATCTTTGAGTGTTTCGTACGTTGTTGACCGTACTTGCCATTGCTCCCCAGGATGCGCGAGGATGGAAGAACATCGTTCGACAAAGCTCAGTCATAAAGAGTGGCGTCGCATTGCGAAAAAGGAGCGTCGCAGGCGTATACGACGGTCAATCGCACAGGAACGTGACGCCAATGAAGAACGCTTGAGGGCAGCACTGGAAAACAATATGGAATATATGAAATTTTGCGCGGAAGAAGAACAGCAAAAGAAGGAAAAAGAAGCGCGAGAACAAGAAAAACATGCGGAACGAGAGAGGCTTTGGCTGGAAGAAGAAGTAAATATATAGTTATTTTGCAATTACATATTTTCTTGGCTAAGATTTTTTTGTTGGTTTCTGATTTTCTTTCATAGCTTCTTTATATTCAATCTCTTTAACATTCCGATAATTATAATTCTGTTATAATAAAATTTATTTCGAGAATTTAACGATGAATATCTTTTTTGCATATTCCTAAATGTTAAATTAATACTTATGAGAAAATATAAATCTGTATATTTTTATACAATAGCGTTAATGTGTAACAATCAACTGTCAATATAACATTATATGTTTAATCATTATTTGAATTGTGCATAAAATTATTGAATCACAAAACATATTTTTTCAACATGTTAAAATAACATAAAATAATTTCTTTTTGTAAAATAAATATAGTATAAAATAATCTGTGATATGTGATCAGGTGATAAAACAACAGCTAATTGTTTTTTTTGCATAAAAATTTGTTTGTTTTATCAATGAATATAAATAAATAGATATGTTTGTTACATAATCAATATTTCGTTATTTTACAAATTTTGTTCTTCTTTCCAAGTTATCTTCTTTCATAAAAAAATCATGTAACTGGAGATTATTCAGGTTATAAATATATTCATATAGATATAAAAAATATTATTTTTGCATGCAAATTTGAAATAAACTATTAATTTAATAAGCTTGTTTTCGAATAATTGGCTATTCTCTCAATTCTTTAGATAAAAGCACAGAAGAAATGGCAAATTCTTCAGGAACAGATAGCAAAGGAAGAGCAGAAGAAACGTGAGCAAGAGATGAAAATTCGTGAAGAATTTGAGGCGAAGCGTGCGGCATTTTTAAAGAAAAAAGAGGAGGAAAAGAAAATGCGTGAAGAGGAATTTCGTAAACAGGAACAGCTGCAGAAGGAGATTGATGATTACATCGATAACGGAGTGAAAACGCCCGAAATTTTGCGTGAAGTCGTCGACAATCAGCCTACCAAAGCGCTCTGTCCATTTTTTACGAAAACAGGTGCTTGTCGGTTAGTATTTAAATACAGATATGATAACATCATGATTTGCTAATTATCCACATAATAATATTGAATTTCTGAATATATTGGAGCGATAAGAATGACTTTGTCGTACCTTTCACAAACTTCAAAAATTTTCCACTTGAAGCTATTAAAAAATTACTAAGAGTTATTCGTATTTAATGAAATTAAAATTAAACTGAACTAAATCAAAATAAATTGAGATTTAGGTTTGAAATGTTTTATTCAAACTAAAATCAACTTTAGTTAAAATTGTATTTTTGTTTTTATTTTAAAAACTCATAACTCTATTATATTTATATTTATTTAACTCCGTAATTGATTTTTAATGCTTTCAGATATGGAAACGCATGCTCCAAGAATCATCGTAGAATCTTTCTGAGCAAAGTGATCTTGATACCCGGATTCTATTCACATTTCTCCCTCGAGAAGATCTCGGCGGAATACGACACTGACGTGGCTCTCGAGTTCGAGAGTTCAGAAACGTGGCATCACTTTTACGAGTTCTACGAGGATGTGATAAGTGAACTGGAGTCATTCGGCAGGATTAAGATCCTCAAGTGTTGCTGCAATATGGAGATTCATTTGCGCGGTAATCTGTACGTTGAGTATTACACGGAGAGAGAAGCGGCCAGGGCTTGGAGGAATCTAAAGGGACGTTGGTATGGCGGCAAGCAACTCAACTGTGAGTTCGTCAATCTGACATCCTGGAGAAGCTCCGTCTGCGGTATAGCCAAGTGTCCGAAGGGTAGAAAATTCTGCAATTTTCTTCATACCTTCAGAAATCCGCACAATAAGTACGATATTAAGAAATCATCCAGACGAGCAAAGAGCAATTCTCAAGACCTGAATAACAGCAAGCGAAGCGAACATAGGTTTGTGTTGTTATTCATTCTATGCTATGTATCGAAATCATGTTCTATGGAGAAAACATTCATTTTTATCACATCTTGTATCATGAAGATAAGGCCATTTTGTCGATATAGAGTTTCTAACACGATGCAAAATAGTAATTGCGAAAAGACAACGTTAATGCGGTGTAATAAAGCAGATTAAAAAATAAATTGAACGATAAAATAAACTAAAATAAACGAAAGCTTCTATTGTTTAATTTTTTTTTATTTGTTTGCCAGAAATAAATCTAAATGGGAAGAATCCGATCGAGACGATGAAAGAGGTCGCAACTGGAGATGGTCCGAATCGCCCGAGACTGAATTGGATCGCACGAAAGATTCGGAGACGAAACATTCGCATTCCACGAGGGAGGAACAATCGCAGAGACTCCCGCACGATAAAAGACAGAGAAAGGGTGCAACAAAATCAAGCGTGAGAAGTTCTAAGGTCAATATATCGTCTAAGAAACGTCATCGATTGGAGCGTAAGAGAGCCCATGACAATGAAAATCAGAATAAGGAAGATGCATCCGACAGTCGCCCTTCTAAGAAACGTAAAAAGAAATCTCGAAAGAAAGATGAGAAGCAGACATGAAAAGTCATTAGGAGAAACCATTCTGATATATTTTTCGAAAATACATCAGAGAAGACATAGATCCGAAAGGAAGAAATCTAAATAGACGTTCCTGAAGAAAAGATCCAAAGTTTGTGTAGGCTGTAAAGATGAGTCTAGCGGCTGTAATCCTAATACCGAAGAGATAATTTTATTGAAGCGACGAGTACAAAAGCGACGATTAAATAAACAAAAAGATAATTTTTTGTATCGATGCTTTTCAATTTTGGTGACTAACCATTTTTTTACATAACTATTGTGATTTTGTTTGTACAGTACTTCTAACTATAATGATTCAATTCTATCTCTCTGTGAGAATGTATAATATAAATAAGATATTATAAATTAAATATTATCGCTTGAAATATATGTTACGTAAATTGTGCATTTAATTGTGACACCTTTTATCGCGATAAAGATATACATCTGTGTTTGCTGAGCAATCGGACGTTTTAATCGATAGATGTTCCGTAATCAGCAGATTATTCTTGCTCGCAGTTATCTAATTAAAGTATTGTTCCGTTTCCTTAATAAACGTTGGCGTTATCGGTCGTTGATGAGAGATATGAATTCGTACCGCTGGTCATGATTGAAGGAAATGGCAAGTATTGATCAGTCGCATTTAGGCGTACTTCGAAAGATAAACGAAACATTCTCTGCTGTACAATTGCAAAGAGAAACATATCATGATCGTACTAAATATATTACTTGTCTTGTGCTCGGTCCATCCTCTTGTCAACGGGCTGGGTTTTCGCGGATTTCATTTTCATGGTTTGGAGGAACCAGAGCCGTATTCAAAAGATGCAGGCAAGGATGTAGTTGAGGGTTGGATTACTCAGCCCCTCGACCATTTCAACCATCGCGACAATCGCACTTGGTCGATGGTAATTATTGTCATCACTCAATCACTTTGCTTTACTTAAAACGCATATTTTCTCTTTAAGAATTAATGCTTGTCAATTGTTCTATAGCGTTACAAAGAAAATTCCGCATTTCTGAAAGAAAATAGTCCTATCCTAATCATGATAGGTGGGGAATGGGAGATAACGGACGGGTATTTGCAAGGTGGACTGATGTACGAAATCGGTGCCAAACACCATTGCTTGATGTATTACACCGAGCATCGATTTTACGGACAGAGCAGGCCAACGAAGTATACAAATACAACCCTATATATTATATAGTTCTTTCATTATCTGCAATTTAGAGTTGACCTTCTAAACCGATATTGTACGAAATGAATTCAGAGACACTAGTACGGAGAATTTGCAGTACTTGAACGCCGATCAGGCGCTCGCCGATCTTGCTTATTTCATCGAAACGAAGAAGAAGGAGAGGAATTTAGAAAACAGTACCGTAATAGTATTTGGTGGTTCTTACGCTGGAAATATGGCAGCGTGGGCACGCCTCAAATACCCTCACCTCATCCAAGTATTGTTTGCGTTATCTCTTTATTTATATATTTATATCTTAAAAAATAGAGAAGAAATAAAATAGAAAACGATATTTTTTTCACAGGGCGCCTTAGCCAGCAGCGCTCCAGTTCAGGCGAAGGCCGATTTCTATGGTAGGTAAATTGATCAACAGATATTCCCTAAGAATACTATTAAGAGTGCTTAATTTCATAGAATACTACGAGGTCGTGGCGGACGCGCTCGGAAGATATAATCCAAATTGTGTTAAGAACGTTAAAACTGCATTTGCATCGGTAGAGGAATTATTTGCCACGCAAGGCGGTCCAGATAAGCTTAAACTTTTTTTCAAGTAAGCTCAAATCATATGACTTGAAATCCACATCGATTTGTTAATACTTCGACGTGGTCGTATAATAAAATAAAGAACACACAAAAATGTATAGAATATAAAAACATATAGAATAATTTATATATAAATTCACAATAATAAAACATTATTATTATAAATATATAATTTCCAATTATTATAATAATAAAACGTTTTATTATTGTGAATTTATATTATTACTAATTTTTTATTACTAATATCGATTTTAGCTTGTGCCACGTACCTGACGTAAAATCTCCTAGTGATCTTGGTTACTTCATGAATTCATTGTCGGAGGTACGTCGATTAATGACGTTGCTTTATCGGTTTCACTATTCATTTTTATTCGAACTTTAGGTATTCGCCGGAACCGTTCAAACTGATCGATATGATAAAATCAAATATCACAGTAATATCGGGGAGTTATGTGACACAATGATGGCGACGCATTTAGGCAGCCCCCTGCAGAGACTCGCGCGCGTCGTCTCGAAACAGGAGGACAAGTGTCTCGATGCAAGTTATAAAAATTTCGTGAAGATATACAGTGAGATTTCGTGGGACTCGCAGGCAGCCACGTCTATCAGTGAGTTGAGATAGCTTATAAAATAAATTAAATAGCACATCGTATAAGACATGTGCAACAAGGGGTGATTTTTATTACAGTGAGGCAGTGGTATCATCAGACCTGCAAAGAATATGGTTACTATCAGACGACGAGCTCAACTAAATCAATTTTTGGAACGCTCTTTCCGTTAGATTATTTTATCAATTTGTGTAATGATTTATACGGGGATTAGTAAGTACTTTCAAAATGACGATGTAACATTTTCCTCGCTCGAATGTCCTTTACTTCCATATTTATAATTTGCAAATATGCTTTGTAGGTGTTATTTTCTAGGACTGTTACTTTTGACAACTTTAAAGATTCGAAGCTTTGAAGTTAACTTCGAACTTTCAAAGTTTAAGATGCCATTCAAAGTTTCGAAGTTAACTTCGAATCTTCGAAGTTGACAAAAGTAACAGTCCTACTATTTCCTCACAACACGTTCTTCAAATGTCAAACGACTCATGGTCATACCAAATTATTTGTTCAAAGAAGTATCGAATTGTTTTTAATTATGAAAAACGATAACGTTAAGTTTTCAATTTTAGTTACAATAAAAAGATATTGGATTCAAAGGTGAGGAGGACGAATATAATGTACGGAGGACAACTACCGGATTTACGAAACGTCCTTTTCACAAACGGTGACATCGATCCGTGGCATCCGCTATCGGTACTCGAAGATCTCAACGATTTTTCACCCGCTATTGTCATGAAAGGTAATTAAGCAACGTATTGAGAAGCAAATTAAAATCCTGCATTTTTTTAGTATGACAAGACAATATGATGATATATTATTTTAAAGGAGTTTCGCACTGCCGTGACATGCTTAGCGACCAAGACACGGACGCGGACAATTTGATAGAAGCCAGAGCGGAGATTCGCGGTATAATTGGCAAATGGATTTCCTCATGAAAATCCACTGTTGAATTTCTCGCGAATATGCTTTTTGCCGATTTTTAGAATGGGAGATGAATAAACGGAATCACATTTTTTTTGTTGTATTAATTGTGAAGCATTAACAAAAAATTATGTACAATGTTTGATATAGTGCGGATCTAAATAATACACGTGAGTTATACTGCTGTGTGTGTTGTTACCTACATAATACAAAAATAAAATTATATCCTCTTTATACCAGGACTAATCTAATATTCTGTGCGATTTCCAAAATAAGTCTATATCTCACAATCCCGTGCCGCTTATCTTTAGATAGAAAACATATTTATAAATAAAGAGCGTTTAAAATATCAATCGACTTCGAGCTTCCTGAAAGAGCCGCTTATGCCGCACATCGTGGTGTCGTTGGATCCCACGCTGGAACAACCGAATCCTTGTTTCAACGCCGAGACCGCGCCTTCTCGCGCCTTCTCCGAGTACAGCTCGAGGTAGACTTTCATTTTATCGTTGCTCAGTAATATCGGTTTTATTGTCAACAGTTCTTTCCGCCATAGATCTTTATTGAAACAGGTGATCGAAAGAGAATTCAGTTAATATTATCTTAATATTAATTCAGTTAAATTTAATATTAATTCAGTTAATATTATTTTTTCCTGCGGTAAAATGACACTTGATGTATAATAGGTTTGATAAGACTGCAATCAAGGTGAATTACCGATCATCTCCTTCATGGGGATAGTACCGCCGTATTCTTTGGGCAGCATGCTCACGTCCAGCTTGTTGTTAATAGCGTCCTCGAGGCTCGTATAAAGCTTCACGCGACTTCTGATTTTCTCGGAAATCAATGACATCCCGAAGTCCAGGGCGAATTTCACTGAGGGATGCGCATTGATCCCGTGGACCTCCTTGTGTCTCATCGGTACGGTGCGCTGAAAGTAAGCCATTATTGTTCTATTTATTTATTATATTATATTATTGTTCCATTTATTTATTATATTATATTATTGTCCCATTTATTTATTATATTATATTATTTTTTGTATTATTTTATTATGTATACATACAGAATGTCTGATAATATATATAAGACCTATCGTGGGTAAGTAGAGCAGTTAAATTAAATAGAAAGTCTACCGTTTTGTGATTACTTATTACTAGACATCCTGTATGTATATGTATAGAATCCTCTCTTCGAGATGGCGGAAATTGTACGATCGCGATATACCAACACAGAAATAGATAATCGCCAATATTTCTTGCTTCAAAACACCGATAAGAAACTGATTCAAAGTTTTTACACTTTTATCATACGCTATCATTTCAAGTAGATTCCTATTCCTATTTCTATAGAGAAAAAACATAGGTTTTGTTTTAATAGCATTGTTACGTATCTGCCTGATCGATCTATCAAGATATCGGTTCTATTTGTATATCCGCGTTTAGCCAGAGATTAACAGATAATCAATATTTAAGAAGAAGATAACTCTTACATAGCTACACGCATAAACACAACGCATAAAAAATTTTTGTATTTTTATAACATTCATTAACAGAAGTATACTTACAAATGCAATTGTATTGCTACGTAAAATATTAAATAAATGATATATATATTTCTATAACTTATTAATCTGCTAATACAATTAACAAATTAAGCTAAATAATTATCAGTAGAAATCTTTTTTTATTCTTCCTATTTCTATTCTTTTTGCATAACAATAAGCCTTATTCTGTCCTTCTCAAATAGATTCTTAAGAAGACTTTTAGTAGCTTTAAATAGACCTTTTCATGATATAAGATTGAAAGACCGGTTTTTATGTCGTACGTTTTAGGAAATGTTACGTAATGAAATTTTGTTACGTGACATCGCCCTTGGTCCAGACTCGCAGTTGAATCGAGTATGCCTCAATGATAAAAACGAATACTCTTGCGGGAATTTTAAACAGCTTGTTGATTCGGTAAAGTATGTAGCAAAAATGAAAGAGACGAACTTATCTAACATTATTTGTATAATATTAACATATCTAGAATATTAAGAAAGCAAATACTACAAAGAATTTTAGACGAGGTTTAAAAACGATGAATTAACATTATATCACAGAAAACTGTTACGTAAATATTTAAAGGACTATATTTGATTTGAAAATGTGTAAGTAAATTTACAGTAATAGCTGCCCAATTAGAGGGAACTTGCAAATAGAAAAGAAAATGAGAAGTTAACAAGTTTAAAGGATGTTCCTTGTTATTAAATATATTGTCAATTTAAATCCAAAAATTTTATCTTTTATTAATCTTATATACCTACCCATGAATTATTCGATCTTACCTCGCCGTTTTTCACGATGCGCACAGCTTCTTTGGGTGTGAAAAGTGTCAGATGAGGGAAACTAACACCGGCACCGTCGGCGAAATGCACAAAGCCACGCACTTGATTCTCTTCATCTTCCATCAACGCTTCGTAAGTGATAGCATGGATCTTGCACATGTCCACGTTCGTGTATTTATGAGGATCAAATACACCTTGGACGGAAATTGCATGTACAAGCGATTAGTAAGTGAAGCAAACGCGACGGAAAAGAAGCACCGAAAATTATTACGTACAGATCCTGTACGTAAGTATCTCTTATAACAGAATTACGTGAATAGAATATCTTTATTACATATAAGATACTTTTCAACTATTTTTTCTTTTAATAATAAAATAATTATGTGTGCGATAAATACCGTATTGCAACAAACAAATTAAACCAGAATTTTAGAATTTTTCAATTATCGACTTTGTAATTCCATTTCAAAAAATATATATAATATTTTATTAGAACTATATAATAATATTAAAGTATTCTATGCATATAAAGTAACGATGTACCTGGTTTAGCGATTATAACACGACGACCTTTAGCATCGCGTCCAGGTGCAGCGAAGAGATATCTAAAAGAAGAGATTGCAAACAAGTTCCAGCGATAATGGGATCAATTTCAAAAATACTCACCCCAATGATAGTAACTCTTCCATATTCGGTTCTGTGATGTCCAAATTATGGAATGCCAGTTGATACACCTGACGGAGCAGCAGGTATCTTTCAGTGGCCTCCTGGGCCATCGGGACATTGAACTTTTTGCATCGCAAGAATCTTAGTAAGAATCGTGCATCTAATAAAAAATAACAAATTAGTCAAGTGTCTAATTATCGATACATACCGTATGCAATTGCAGGCCCGACAAGCTGCTTGTTAAAATTTCTACAAGGTAATCACCTAAGGTCTTACAAAATCGCAAAGTGATTACGGCCACTTGGGCCCTAAATTATTATTTTAAAATAACTAGAATTAAGCTTAGAGGTATCGTTAGTTAAATTACTGTGTTTTACACAATATTAGATCTTTTTTCGTAAATTGGCAAGATATGATTTATTTTTATGTTAATACTCGCGTGGAATTGCTATTTGATATAGATGATTGCCTCACCGAGACGACTACTCTGAATGCGTGGATTCATCTTAATCCAATTGCGCATCTGTTCGAGAGCCTGATCTCTAGTGTTCTTGTCCTCTCTGAGCTCATCCTTCGCCATCTTCTGCGTCTCCGCCGAGAGAGTACACTCGTAATTATCCTCATCGGCTACCCATTCGACTGCTCCCATCTTGTTTTGATTTGAAAGACGTCAAGCAACTTATTTAAATTTCTAAAGACCTGAAAAAATATTGTAATATTTTTACATATTTTTACTTTTACCTTCGAAATTCTAATTTCTGTGATTTTTAGGATTTACAGAAATTACACCTTTCATCGCCGTATTTTTTCTCGTACTCTCTAAATTTTTTGGAGAGAATTGAGTGAAAATACTGCCACTCAAATTTCGAAGTGGCAGTATTTTCACTCTTTGAAGTGAGATTTCACTCCAAGAAATTTAGAGAGTAGATAACGATTATTTCGAAGAGATAAAATGCACGCTGAAGAAAATGAATCGTGAGAAAAATTTTAAAAATATTTGTTTAATTAAAGAAATGTAAAATTTTGAATTTGCTATGTTTGGATATGTTTGTATATGTAAATTATGTATTTCTTAATGAATAAATACATAACATAATGATTCCTTGGAATTTTGCATTAAGTGGGTATTACATTGAGTGTCTTGCCCACTTTACGTGATCTTATGTATTTAGCGAGAGTTTGTTCTTATTTATTATCTTCTCGTAATAATCTCCTATTTAGTTATGCAAGCGCAACGAGGCGTGTTTTCACTTTCTTCCGAATCGCCCAGACGATACTGTTTGGTGACCGGCTGACACAGTTTCTGTTCAAAGTCGCGGTGGCCACGGTGAAGGCATCAGGAAGAAATGCGCTCTTTCACTTCTTTAGAAGGGAGCTGGATTCGGTTACGTCGTCAGTCGACCGTCCGAGAATTTTCGGACCTTTCGTCAGTTTATGACATAACGATTAGCGTGATACCATCGCGCTTGAACCACGTGCTTAAGTCAGAGTGCCTGTGTGTGCACCGGCCCGTTTCGCAATCGCTTTCTCCGATTATGCAATGCGAGTCGGTTGTTCACCCATCTTTGTTCTCCGAAACAAACCGCCGCGTCGCGCGAGAGAAGTGTCATTACCATCTCGTTACGCTACTTTACTATTCCTGCTCCACAATTATATTGTTTCAGAAGTTATTGCAATGGACAACTCCATTATTCCTTGCCGCGTGAAGCGAGTTGAAGAAGCTGAGAATGAAAGACATCTCTAAGAAATTGAAACGCTTGTCCGTCTTTAATGTAGAGAACCATTTCACAATGAATCTGGCTATTCGCTTTCTCTCCTCTAAATGCGTTTATTATTGAAAGAGATGTATTTTCTTATTCTCTTGCCTCGCGATTACTCCCTTCTACTTCTCCAATTTCTCCATTAACCTCCGCATATCAGAGCGAAGGTAATTAGGGTTGTATAACTCTGTTGCAATATCGCTTTTGCGTATCGCAAACTGGACCCGCAATAATTCCAACGTAAAGAATACGTAATATCCGCAAAGTTATGGCACCGTTCTTTGAACGGTGCCATAGATAAAAAGCTTTGCCCGCAAACACGTGATTATATCTGCAAAATACGCGTCAGATTACAGGACTGTTAATAAAAAAAGGAAGAAAAAAAGAAAAGTAGCAACCATCGAGTCGTAGAAACGCCGTATCTTATGTTATATCGGTTTCGTATCCGTGTTCGTCTCATGTCGATGAAACGTAATCGCGACAGCACGCACAAACCGTGCTGTACTATGACTATAATGAAGCCGGTTAAGGGTATACAGTCTTCTTCCGCGTAGAAAGTGCCACTTATCGCGCAACTAGCCCGCGAGCTTTCATCTCACGAGCGTCGTCAATCCCGCGCGTAAGAGCTTTTTTTTTCTTATACGAGAATACGTTACGTCGATTACATCACGCCGGTATCCTTTCGTTTTCATCCCGGCCCATGAGGAAGAAAGTTTACCGCCCGTTATTACGATATGATACGATCACGCAACCGTTATGCTTGCCCTCGTGTATTACGAAGATTATGTCACGGCGTTTACGATCGGTTAACTCTATTCTGGGCCGTTCGTCTAATGAACGAAATGCCTAATTATCGTTTTAATTAAAATTTTAAGGAAATTTGCGCTCTTTTCGACACACGAATTTCGGAAATGACAATTTGCGCCAATGCCGAATCGCCTTCTATATTCCCGACCTTTAGTAATGTCGGCCTTTACGACCAAGGACGAGATAAGTTGTTCCGAAGATCATCGCGCGATTAAAATTCGCGTGGCGTTAATCGATTCGACAAATTATTCTGGCGAACGTGATTGGAAAGTTCAACGCCGACGTCACAGACAATGTCGTTATGTTGTCGCCGTATAATTATGGCTTTCAACCCTTTCGCGTGATGTAATGTGCGGTTTAGATGGCTATTAATATTGATATTTCAAGCGTACGATCTATCCACCCTTCAATAAGAGAGAAATTCCACTTATCGAACAGTGTTCGTAATTATAAATTTGTAACTTAATAGGCATTAAAACGCTAATATAAAAGCATGAAACTAAAGCATGCAGAATAACTTTTGCGAATTATGTACCTACTCTTCTTTGACTGCAAATTTTTATCGATTTAAATTTGAGCTTCCCTCAACCTTTAGAATAGAATGGCGTTTAGAATTAAGCGTTTTTGGTTGTTAAGCTAAAGCGAATCAGGCTCTGATAAAGCAAACTGGGATAAAATTCTTGCTCTCTGCTTCCATTTCCAAAACTTAATTTCTCAGAATTTTCAAATTTTCATTCATACAGGGTACAATTTTTATTCATATCATCATTTATTGTATCCGAATAAATGATAATAAACACCAGGGTTGAGTAGATGAGTACAAATGGACCATAATTCAAGAAAGAACCGATAGTCTAACGTGACTAGTTAGGCCGATAAGCGGGTAGGAAACCAGGATAATTATCCACCACACAATGTATTCAAATGGATATTTATTGCTGTTTTCTGCTTTCTTTATGCTTTCTGCTCATTTGTGTAGAGTAACAGCAATAAATATCCATTTGAATACACTGTGTGGTGGATAATTAACCTGGTTTCCTACCCACTTATCGGCTTAACTAGTCACGTTAGACTATCGGTTCTTTCTTGAATTATGGTCCATTTGTACTCATCTATTCAACCCTGGTGTTTATTATTATTTATTCGGATACACCCTGTATATGTAACACTGAAAAAATATTAAAATATAGATGTTGAAACCATCGTTTCGTTTAACATTTACGATAGGAAAAAATAGGCAATCTCTATAGAAAGAAGCGGATTAAATTAATACAGATGCTTATAGCATCTGTATTATATAAATTAATTTAAAAAGTCCCACTTTCACGCTTACTCAATCTGCTTCTCGAGGAACCGCGCGAAACCGAAGCGGCGGAGATCTATGTCTTATAAGCACTATCCTAGAGAGGTATCCTATATGATTATATGAACGTACTCCGATCGTGGTTCCCCAGGTGTACACTTGGAAGCGACTGCCCCACTCTTGCTGGTCGATCGCTCTTTTATAATTTCCAGCGTCGCCCTTCCTCCACACCAGCGTTTCCAATCGCGAACGAGCGTGTCCTCGCAGAGGCCCGCGAATCCTTCGGGGTACCAAGAAGGCGACCTCGCCTTTGTTCCCAACGCACGCCGCGATTCGAGCGTAATCCAACTTTTCCGTATAAAAGTTCCGTCGAAGGTGAACCTGCGGACTGCGCCAGTTCGCTGGTCTTCCACCCTCTTTTATAGATACGTAAATAAATGCATAGAACGCGCGATACTATCGGTTTCATAACGATCCCCGGTTGCACATACGATCCAGTTCCAGAGTCCGGACGCCGATCGTCTTCTTGCCGACTCGATCGTCGACATCCGGTTCGACCGGTTGATTGAAGGTGAACTTGACGCAAAAAGCTTCCTCTTTATAAATTTTACTTGCTCTAATTGTGATGTTTGTGCGTTTTCTTATTACGAAGCAATAAGACATCGGACGTATTAATGCGGCGTAATAATGTTCCTCTGCTGCACGTTGCAAAATACAAAATGCTGCAAAAAGCAGAATAATGAACAATTAAAAAAAAATTAATCGACCGATCGATTTTCTTTGTATGGAAATGAATTTGAACAAACAATTGACGCAGGTTTTTACGCTTAAAGTGTGTTAGTTCAATTTTTTTTCGTTTCTCGTAGCAAAAGAGTATAGCCTGATACTAGTTTTCGGGCATAATCATCTAGAGTAATTTTTTACACCCCAACGGCAAGAAAATTAAGCTCACGTCACAATAGTTTTTTTATTGATCAAGAATCTATATCTACCTTTCATTTAAAGATTTTGAGATTTTTTTGTGCAATATAAAGAGATTATGACGTTCATACATATATATTCATAGTACCGATCTGTTGAAACTTGTTGATGTGTAAAAATCATCCCAGACGATCGTTTACGTTATAATGTCAATCAAGTATAATAATAGTTTATATTATAAATTCGAAATATAATAACATAATTGTGAATGAAGTTATGAGTATCTATAACATGTTCATAACAAATAAATAATAATGTATAATCATGACAGTTATAATATAAAATAAGAAAGGTAGGAAATAAATAAAAACAAATGTGTAGATATTTAGAAAATAACAAGTAATAAAATAATTAAATATTATATTTATAAATACTATTAATGAGTATTAGGCTCGTGGATATACAATCAAAAAATTTGAATAAAAAGCAAAAAGAGCTAAAGCCGCTATTGGAGCTATAACAAAATGTGTTTCCTTTATTAGATGTACAATAAGTTAAAATTACAAACGTTTCGACTCCGATTTGAGTCCTCTTCAGTGTAAACGAAAATTTGATAATGAGAAAGGTAATAAAGCCAGATGAAATGAGTGAATGTAATTCATGCATTCTCCAACTGTTCCAAAGTATTTAAGAAGAGATGTAAAAAAAACAAATAGTAAAGTTAAGTGAATGGAAAAATTCAATAATAGCAATTTTTTAATCGCTTTGTCAACGATCTATTCACTAATTATCAACCTTAAAACGGCGTGCGGCGAAAAAAAATCACAAGAAATTTAGCTTAACTTTCTAACGCTACTATATCGAAAGGTTAAGGAATGAAGGGTTGAAACAAGTTTTATTATGAATGGGACTCTATAAGCTATCTAATGAGATATTATTTATTATTCTATGATTATTAGTTTCAAAGATATAAGCGTTCGAAGTGTGACATGTTTTCGTTGCATCCGTGCTCCCGATGTTACCTCCTAACCCCGGAGAAAGATGTAGTGCTACGTCAAAAATTTTTAAATAAGTGAATCAGTATGTAGTTAATTTCAATTATTATAATCTAGAATAATGGCTTAATAAATTAGTTCTATATTTCTCAAAAAAGGTTTACATTTTGTTCATACAAAGTTTTTAGATTTTTACCATCATGTTGCCGGATTAAAATGTTTGAAACGTATTTTAAATGCTGTTATATAACCGGTCATGATCATTAAAAAACTAAGTTAGACGTAATATGTTTATAAAATATTTAACGTGGCATATTGACGATTTTATTAAAACATATATTGCAACAGTTTTTTATATTTGCTACTAGTCATCTAGATAATTTGTCTTTTTATCGCTTTAGTTTGCATTAATGCATTTAAAAGACATACTAATAAGAATATAAATACGGAAAAAATTGTTATAGTTGTTACAACAACGTTATCGAGATCCGATAATCTCGAGCACTCACAATTTGCCGGCTCGCGTAATAAAAGATACACGGTGCGGTCTCGCTGCGCATATACTTGGCGCGAGACACTACCGTGTCTCGTGATAAACAAAGGAACTTAGAATGGCAAAATAGAAAAGGTATAAATAAAAAAATTAAAAGAAAAATACAAAGAAATTAAAAACATACAACCGAAAAGCGGTAACTACTAGTTATAAATTTATCTAATGCAAAACCATTTTTACCAATAATAAATATAATAAAAATAAATCATTTTTAATAATTCTGAAAGAGCAAACATAATATAAAGAATTTTGTATAATTTTTTTAACATAAAAGTGGCTATGACTCGGAAACGACTTATTTCCGGACCTATGTATATATAGTTTTTTTTCCTTCTTTTTAGGTCCCGAATCACTTCCCGAAGTACTGCGGACGATTTTCCGGACACCCTGTATATATAAATTTCTTTTTTTTCTTATTTTTTACAAACCTTTAAATATACAATCTCATCGAAAATCCGCAACAAAGTGTTTTATTAATTAATATCTTTATTTTGTAGAAATACTGTCATAATAAGCTGCTTAATGTGCTTATTCTGTTTAATATTTTTTTTATTTCTGCTTACTTTTTTCACAAAATGTTGAGTAAATCTATATACATAAAGCTCTCAAATACTAATAAATTGTAGAATAAACAATAATATACAATATGCAATTAATAATAACTTTTAATTGGGGTGTAAAAATCATCCCAGGTGACCGTTTACGCAAAAAATAAAACTAGGTGACTACTCCCGGGTTAATTCGATGACGTTGTTGCATAGAAAACATCCTCGAACCGGGGGAAGCAACTATTATCCGGTGTCATCAAAACGGATGTAGAAAATGACGCTCGGTAACCAAGCTGAAAATTATCGGGTATTCGCGTTTATCCTCGGTGACACCTTGCCGACGAATAGGACATTCGCGTGCGTTGGCGTGCGCACAGGATGTCTGTGTCGTCACAGCGAATCGTTAAAAAGGACTAGTCGAGTACGAGTTCCGTTTCGCTAAACAGGAAACGTTCTCCAAGTCCTCCAGTCGCGGGGGAAAGAGCGCCGGGATTGCTATAATAAACTAATCGCGCGTTTTCGTGAACATATACATATATGAACTTTCTATTTCCCGTCGCAGGACACTCGGGGAGGTGAAGTAAAGGGGCGAATTGTGAGTGCCGCGATGTAATACATATAGTCTTTGCGTGTTACAGGACGAACGTAACTCTTGACCAGTTGCATCATATCTCATCGGTGCACGTAAGAGGAGTAAATGAGAGATATTTTTTTTTATCCTGCAGACGTAACATTATGAAGCGAAAATTCTAATACTGATTGATCCCGTATTTAAGTTGCATCACGAGGAAATCACATAATGGTTTAATTAAGGGAGAAATAAGTGGATTGTAACGAAGATTAAGATCGAGTCTTGATGATTAGACAATCTTATATATTAGAAAAGTACTCGTAAATGCTAATACGTATATAAAGTCGTTTACAAAATATCCAATTCACTTCCGCATTCGTCGGTCGACCGCAACTTGCAACATCTAAGAGAATTATTAACTGTATGGGGTTGTCTCTAAAGTTACTATCAACTCGGTATTTTTAACGCTTTCTCTTATCTCCCTTTACTTCTTCGTCCGAAAACTTTTATTTACATAAATATGAAATTTTATTATAATATATGATATTATTATAATATTATAATAATATAATAATCATATAATATTATAATATTATAGTAATTTATCATACATTATATATTATAATATATTATTTAATATTACCACAATTATTATATTATATAATATTATTTAATATTATAACTATCATATTATTTTTTAATCTTTAAAGAAATATCATCATCTTACATATCGCTATACAAGTAATACATTTAGTGTTCTGGTGTTTAATTATTTCTTTTTTCGTAGATATTTAAAAGTCACAAGTATAAAACGACAATTCTGATTTGTCCGTAATCTAAATTTACATTTAATAATTATTACAAATTGAAAGATGAATAGATTGAGCAATATAGTTTCAAAGAATCTAACAATAAGTGGCAAGCTCACAATACACCTCTAAAAGACTTCTATCCTAACAAGGTCAGAATAGTTAATATAAATTAAAGGCACTGACGGCATTCCCCATTCGTACTAGCTACAAGATTTATCAGATTTAGAACATTTAAAATATAAAGAAAGTATTCTTTTAGTAATTTTTTCTTTCAACATTTGGCACTTAATTCCTTCTCAACTTATCCGTTAGAACGGTAACTACGTAATCGAAAGAAATTCTTTCTTTCACGTCTTGAAAAACCGCTTATGCTTGCCTAGAAATAATTAATTATAGCTAAGAAGGAAGAAGGAAAAATGAAGTACATACAATCAAATGACTTTTTCGGTTGTATAAGAGCGATTGGTGGTAACAACGTAACGTCCACAGTTTGGGCATAACGTGTCGTTATTTAACGTACGCAATATCACGGTTGGTTACTCGCTCACAAATCGTCATAAGTCCAAATGCAATTATAGAAAGAAAGTTTCAAAGTTTGCGATATTACACGTGTACCACGAGTCTTGAAACACATGAGTTTGCTTAGCCGTGCGTAACCGCGTGCCGATTACGCTGATTTTCACCGGACATAAGGGATACGACATCACACATCATCACTCGCGAAAATCACCGTCTTCAATATCCGCAATCCGGAAGTAATGTATACGAAAATTTCATCATCAAGTCGACAGACCGTGAACGTCACATTCGTGTCCAAGCTGGCTTTCACCAATGAAATTGGCAGCCCGATCTCTTTCCATAAATTATCGAAATTATCCCTTGTGATGAAGGTTGGCAAGAAGGTCGACCGACGATTTAATTAACTATAAAGCGGAAATGCGCTTCGAAAAATACTCATTCTCAGAAAATATATTCGCTTAATAGGAACTACGGAAAACAATGATATTGTATTAACAGCATTAATTATTGGAAATAATCTTGTTGATGTTCTTGTTATAATAAAACAAATTTTTGTTTTATAAATACTGTTACTGAATTAATAACATTATTTCCAATTAAATCCAATTGGAAATAGTCTTGTTAATTCGATAGGGGTAAACCGCTGAGGGCATTGCGGTGTACAGATTTGGGGCATTAGTGGGAATTACATAAAAAATTTACTAGTAAAATTGCATACTTTTAGTGTACTTAGTAATGCCCAATTTTGGGCATTACTAGGCATTGGTGTACACAATTTTGGTCAGCGGTTTATCCCTCCGTTTGATACGAGGGGTATACTCTTATTTTAATAAAATAAGTATTCATTTTATTAACACTGTTACTGTGTGTGTGAATTAACAAGATTATTTCCAATTATATTTAATGCTGTTAATACGTCTTTCTCTGTTACATCTTTTTCCGTGTGTCTTAAGATTATCACAATACATTGTAATCGAGATAGTTTTATATATGGAAAGAAGATACGCTATGTAATCGGATATTTGTTATTTCAGTCGCAGAGAATACAATAATTTAATCAGCCTTTTCGTTTTTATGAAGAATTATGGTACGGTCGTTCTACCAATCACCTGAACTTTGCTATAGGCTCCTTTACAACCGACATTACTTCTCAGCAGACTCTGTTTAACAAGATTGAATTGCTTTACGGTGAGCGTTAGCTCGCTATCTTTCTCTGCATCCATAATGCACTCCTCCAAGGTGTTCACGCTCAATGTATCGTACGGAATAATTTGGACATTGATATTTCCGTTGGCAAAAGAACGCACTATTGCGTTTATACTTTGAAACAGGTGTATGCTTCGCACCGAATCGTCGTCCATCTGTTCGATGTTGAAAACAGCCAGTACGGTGACTAGCCGATTTTTGTACATGTCTTGTCGTGCCTTCAGAAAGCTTACAACGTCCGTCAAATCGTGTTCCCGCAGATTCTCCAAGATGATTAGATTTGGATATAAGAGAGGAATATTGATTTCCTTCGTGGTCCCGATCGGCGGGAAATATTGACGAATAGCGTACGCCCTCGGGAAATTCTTCTTTATGATCTCCACCGTGTACGATTTGCCGACGCCCGTGCCACCAATGAGGGCTATCACCCTCGAGGAAGGCGTGTCAAGCTGAAGATATTCGCACAGAGCATGTATGGCTTCATCCTGACCGTGAATCCGTTTCTTCAATTCGACGACGGCGTTCGCAAAATCGGTGCTGTGATTGCGATCCTGATTCTCATGCACGTATACCGAGAGCAAAAGTATGAATATCGCAGAGAATAGTAGAAATATGTAACCTTTGCAGAAGCTTTTCATTTTATGTTCGTTCGCTTTCGGCAGACATTTTAAAACAAGCGGACGGAGTCCATCCTTGATATCTCGATATTTCTTCTGTTTCTTTATAGGTATGTCACTGTTCAGAGATTTTCTTACGTTCTTCTTCTTCTCGCGAAATTTTTGTCTCTCGAGAATATGATCCGGTATCACGAAGGTATCCCTGCTCAATTTTGGACGCAGAGAACTCTTCTTATAGAAAACGGTAGGTGGGATTGCAACAGAAGACTTTGATTGATTCACAGAGTCTTCCTTAATAGGGGAAAGTTTAATCACAGATTCCTCGTCAACTTCCATAAAGTTCACATTTTTCTTTGGCCTAGGCGTGGATGCTAAGCAGATATTATTTTGGGTCCTTGAATTCAATTCGTTTTGTAATCCGTTTTGTTCCCAGGGTTGGGTAGTAACTAGTTAAAAAGTTAAATAATAAAGTTAAAAAGTTAATAACTTCAAACTTAACTTAGTTAATTTTAAAGCTATTAATTTCAACTCAATTTAGTTTAAAAAAAAGATTAACTTACCCAATCCTAATTCCTCACATGGAACGTCGTTTTGTGTCTTTTCTACATGCTTGCCTTCGTACACCACTAGCATATCTGAGACGTTTATGCTGCAAATGACAGGATACTTTATTAATTCCATTTGGCATTATATCTTTAAGACAAGCGCGCGTTCTGCTTCGAATTGTCGTGTTCATGTTAATTGCGTGTGTTGGAATTAAATTCAATTTTAATTTCGCAAATTTTATTATCATACATCACCGCCCTAACTAACAGTAAATTAAATCAAAATAGTAAATTAAGAAGTAAATTAAAACCATTTTAAAAATAAATAAATCTAAAGTATTATTATAATTTATGCATCATGCGACAAAACTCGATTCTATCACGTGCTTCTCTGAGGATTTACGTAATTAATAATAATTTATTGCGTACATACAAGATCGGTAAGAAAAAGATAGAAATATATATAAACAAAAGATAAGACATCAGCGAGACTGCTGTTAAGATGTTCACGGGAAAAAATGATGTTAACACCAAATCTAATTGGAAATAATCTTGCTAATTCAATAACAGTTTGAACAAAACAAGAGTGTATTTACCTATTATTTCCAATTAGATTTAATGTTGTTAATACATTATTTCTTTCCGTCAGGTAAAAAATTTTTTATATATAAACATATAAAAAAATATACAAACATATATAATTACATATGAAATATGTCTATACATAAAATTTTTCATATATAATATCATATATAAATGTATAGAAAAGTTATATATGATTAAAGGGCAATTTTATGTATGGACAAATTTCAGACATAATTATATATGCTTATATATGTTTATACAGAGTGTATCTGAAATTATGCACTATACTTTAGGAGCGTATTCTAGAGGTCAAAATAAGACTTTTTTTCCTATAAACATGGGTCCGCAAATGAACCCCCCTCCGAGCTAAAATTCGATTATTAATATTTTCGAGCATTAATATTTTCATGATATACGTTTTTATTTTTTCATTTTAGTGGCTTACTTTACTTCATAATTTACTGGGCTATACCAAATTTCAACCTTCTGCCTTTTTTTCTGAAATACAGCCAATTTTCAATTTTTTCCCTAAACTTTAGGGGCCTTTAGCTCGGAGGGGGGTTCATTTGCGGACCCATGTTTATAGGAAAAAAAGTCTCATTTTGACCTCTAGAATACGCTCCTAAAGTATAGTGCATCATTTCAGATACACCCTGTATATGTTTATACATGTTTATATATGAAATATTTTTATTGGGCGTGTACCTAAAATAAAAAAGTATTAGTACCTAGATGGGCTGGATGGGCTCCGATACAGTTTGCAGCTAAATGACTCGTATAAAGTGTGTAAATCACTGTCTGACTGGAAGCTGTTAATAAAGATTCGCGAATTGGACGGCAATCCGGAGAAAGTGAATGCTCTTGGTCTTTCCTCTGATGCGTTGATAATTTGCAGGCTGTTTGAGAATTTTTCTTCCATAATCTGGAAAAGTTCCCTGCAAGAAAGACACGTCAATGGGATAACCTACAAAACACAACAACATGGTTACACTTCATCTCCATCCCTCGTCTCTGTTCCGCAAATCAGAGCAGATTCGAGGTCCAGCAGTTTACCTAACGTTTGTTTACCTTTATAGCTCGTAAATAACTAATGCAAACTGCTCGCTGGTCAAGACGTCAAACGCACGAGTATCAGCATATAATAAAGTCAAGACGAGCGAGAAGCGAAGCGACCAACGCTTCTTCAGCTCGGCGAGTTCGAAACGTGATTGAAGCACGAGCTACGTCGACGTTTCTCAGTCACAAAAACTCCAATTGTCTTAAACGATAGACCGATCATCCTAAACCATTTATTAGATCTTCATGTTCGAATCCCCGATGCACACGTCAGCAATCTCTGCCTATACTTCGCGCTATCGTCAATGGAAAAATTATCGAAAGCTCCACCAATCATCGAGTTACACTTAAATCCTCGACCTTTAGACAAGTTCGAAAAAACGTAAATCAAAACAGAAAGATCGGAGGTGTAGTCCGTCTTTTTGAAGCTGCACTCTCTACACCTCTCGCCATTCTCTCCTTCGACTTGGCTTCTTCCTCCGAAGTGCGAATCCCGTATAGCCCGTATGACTAGTGGCATTGGAGCAGTGTCGGTTTTAGCAACATTGGCGCCCTGGGCAAGATTATCGTAGCGCCCATTCAAATTCAAGGGCTCGAAATTCTTGAGAAAGAAAAGACAAGGTGGTAATATCGAACAGCGAACCCCATTTTGTTTTTAGATTTTAGGGAAACCCTTTCACTCTCAAACTAGCAAAGCAGAAGATAGCGGCGCCCCTACAGATCTAAAGCCCTGGGCGATCGCCCAATCGTGCCCTACCCTAACGTCGGCACTGCATTGGAGATTGAAGATTGCGAATTGGAAATTAGAATTCGATCAATCAGATAAATTTACATTAAAATCGAGAAGGGCCTATAGCGGTCCATAGCTGGATCTTAGCGCTTAATAATATTTTATGTGTGAATATTCTAGTTCAAGAAACTTGAAACGTAGAATTTTTAATTGAATCAGAATATAGTAATATCGCAATATTAAATTGGTAATTAATTTAATAATAATGATGGTAACAAGCATCTATAAGCTGTCTCTTATACACATCTAGATGTGTATAAGAGACAGATCTAATGCAAAACCATTTTTACCAATAATAAATATAATAAAAATAAACCATTTTTAATAATTCTGAAAGAGCAAACATAATATAAAGAATTTTG
>NJRP01000082.1:248020-263153 GCA_003063835.1 Aphaenogaster floridana | reverse complement strand
CAGTACGCGGCACCACCACCAGATGGACACGGAGTTCTCGTATTTCTCATAAGTAAAAAACCATACAAGATGGAATAAAAGACACAGCATTATAAGTCTTCACCCATGTTTTAACGAAATGGGTTTTCGAAGACAAGTCCCTAAAATTGGGCTCCAAGGTGTGAAAGTAAATGAGATGTATTTGACAATACAATTTCGTTCAGTTTTAAAGTTAATACAGATATTACTTGATATTCTTGATGGTTATATGTAACAAAATGTATAGCTTATCCGTTATTATTCATTTATGTCCACTCGACGTCCACCAATTTTATAAATGGATATATCATGGATGTCCATAGAATGTCCGAAGGACGTAAAACGGATGGCCTACGAATATCCTCATTATCCTTAAAGGACGTCTTATGGATAATGAGGATATCCGTAGGCCATCCGTTTTACGTCCTTCGGACATTCTATGGACATCCATGATATATCCGTTTATGAAATTGATGGACGTCGAATATCCGTATTATGGATGTCGGATATCCGTATGCTGTCTGGGTGTTATAACTTCTTTAATTAAACAAGATAACAATATTCGTTTAGGACATTTTCTTTAGACCTTAAAGCATTTACCATTTCATTTATCTTTCGGCTTTCAATTTTTCATTTTCATATTTGGTTCCAAAATTTCCTGGGGATTTATCCCCCTAATCTCCCCCTCCTTCCGCCCGCCTGACAGTCCTGACTACGCCACTGGTGCAAACGCGCTCGAGGCTGGGAAGCCACGGGGCCGTCGAGCGTGGCTATTCGACCCTGCCGCGAAACGGAGTATCTCATCGCAATTCGCAGGTCCAACCGAGACGCAGACCTTCGGGGCTCGTGTAAAAGAAAAAGTTTAACGGACGTTTTTTTCTGACGGCCACGACAATCAAGCCGACGCGGCGTTGACGGTCGCGCGCGTGTCTCGTCGCAGATCTACAAGATTATTTCACGCGCACGCGGTCCGGTTCGCGCGTTCCTTTGTCTCGCGAACACCGCGGGGTCGGGCGTCGCGTTCGTTCGGGTGTCAAGTCAGCCCACTGCCCAGTCCGGTGGTTTCCGACCGCTTCCGTTCGCGCCGGGCCAGCCGGGTCCCGGGATCACCGCCTCAGTTCCTGCTCGCGTATCGACGAGCGAGGACGAAGCGAGATTCTCCGACGCGGCGCGCGCCGTCCCCGTCCTGTGATGTGACACCCGGTGGCGGTCGTGGAAGCGTGACGGTGCGGCAGCGACGAAGAGCGACGAAGGAAGAAAATGACGCGGCAACCGAGCGCCCTGGCGCGCGTTTGCCTGCCGCTTCTGCTGCTGCTGCTGGCGGTCGCGGCGAACGCGAGGATCCACAAGCTGGACATACGGGTTGGTCTTCCAGACGGCGCCGTCGTTATCGTTATCGCGCGCCTGATCCCGCGACCCGGGAAGGAGGGCGACGCGCGAAGAAAAGGGCGTCCGCGAGTTCGACGAGTCGCTTCAACAGATCCTGGCGATTGTCGCGCGGGATAAAATCCCTGCGAGGGGAAAGGCGAAGGACGTGCGATACGCGTTATCCCCGGCTGTACGCACATATCCCCGGCCATACGGAGTCGAGTCGGCGATATTGTGCGCGCGTCGATAATCCCGGAGCGCGTCGTATGTTACGTCGCTTCGCGTCACGAGGAAATTATCGGTCTTACCGGCTCGATCGCGACCGCAACTGGAGACAGTTGATAGACGCGTCTGTCTGGCTGATGCTGATGTTCGCGCGAAGCCCATTTCGGAGCAAGGATCGTAGGACTTGCTCCGAAGAACTTTTCCTAGTCCTAGGCACATATTATGAATCTATTCGGAAATGATTCCGTTCGAAATAGTTCCGAAAAAAATAAAGGATAAAGATAAAGAAGTGACAAGGAAAGGACAAGGACAAGTATAGGAAAAGTGACTATTATTCCGAACGGAATCGTTTCTGAATAAATTATATCACGTATTATGAATTATTGTTCGAGTGGTCCGTTCGGAATAATAGTGACTTTTCCTATACTTGTCCTTGTGCTTTCCTTGTCGTTTCTTTATCTTTATCCTTTATTTTTTTCGGAACCGTTTCGAACGGAATTGTTTTCGAATAGACTCATAATAAGTGCCCTGGGTAGCGATCATATAACTTTTTTCCTAGGGCGGAAACGCGAAAAGTGAAGAATTTCTCCAATAAAATAAAAATAATAATAATATAATAATAATAATAAATAATAGTAAAATAATAATAATAATTATTATTATTATTATAATTTCTTCAATAAAGGTTTTCACTTTTCACGTTTTTGCCCTAGAGAAAAAATTACATAATCGTTATCTTGAACATGTATTATGAATTTATTCGAAAACGATTCTTTTCAGAATGATTTCGAAAAACACAAAACAAAGATAGGGAAAACTACAAGAAAACGACAAAGACAAGCGATAGGACAAGTGACTATCATTCCGAACGGAATCGTTTCCGAATAGATTCATAACATGTGCCCTGTCCTTGTCCTTTCCTTGTCGTTTCTTTATTTTCGTCCTTTATTTTTCTGAACCATTTCGAACGGAATCATTTCCGAATAGATTCGTAATATGTGAAGACCTGTGACGCGCACTGTCATGAATTAGTAATTAATTAAACTGATTTGTATGATCATGACGGAGCGATGCGTCCCTGCAAAATTTTCCAGAGATATCTCGGCGAGATGAGGACCGAGGGACGTGATTCGTTGGATCCCTGGCATGAACCTGCTCCTTTTTGGAGTAGTGGTCCTTTAATCCCTTTGTCCTTTTTTCTCATTATGTGTTTATGCATGCATCCGAGCATGCATCTTCGCTCACTGAAGTGTTGTTCGTTTTTCAGAAAGACGGGAGGCACTACATTACCCTGAGTACATTCGGCTTCTATAAGGGCGGCATCCTAACCGTGAATCTCACGAACTTCAAGTTCAAGCCGGCGGACGCCGACAAAAAACTGACACCGGAAAGCGCAAGCAAGGCCGTGGTGAGTCGCTAATAATAATCGCTTCGTAATTTCCGCAAACGACATACGCATCTTGGTGCGTTTGCGGTACATTTTTAATCATTCATGATTTCTTGGAAAATTTGGAGGCGACACTTTCTGAAGAAAATTTTTGAGCAACGGAAGTTCCACGGCTGTAAAGAGCAAAGAAATTTAATCTTGACATAGCTCTTCTACAAACTTTGACGTAAAATATTGCAGTACTGTCTCAGAATATAGCGATTCTATTACTATACATACTAATGATTCTATAAAAAAAATTTTATATTGACTTTAATATTACTATTCATATTATACTATATAATAGTATTAATAGCATTAATAGAATAATAGTATTAATAGTATAATAGTATTAACAGTATTAATAATAGGTATACAGGGTATCCCACATAACTCTTAACAACTTGATATTTCGGAAACTATGGATTTTAGAAAAAAATGTTTCAGACAAAAGTTGTAGGGTTTTAAAAGACGCATTTAATGACAGTATTAGTTTGACCATAAGTGATGTTGCCAAAGTCAGGTTAAGGTTAACTTAATATTTTTTAAATGGAATCACATGATTTTTTTAATATAATATAATTCCTCCAGTTATTTAGCATATAAAAGTATTACCTAAGATAACCCAAGTAGCATATGTTGGTTTTATACACGTTTTCTAAACGGTTATAAAATATTAGATACGTTTAGGAAACGTATATAAAACGTATATGAACCATCACGTGCTACCTGGGAAAGCTACCAAAAAATCAATAGCTTACGAGATATTTCATATTTTATTCCAGACATCATAACTATTATAAGACAAATTTTAAAAGTTATGGTATAACAGTTAATATCTTTAATTAAAAGATTTTGGTTACGAATAACCATTATACATGATTAAACATTTTTTGATTACCAATAATCATTATCGATGGCGGATATTTAATTTTGGTTACCAGTAACCAGTATAAATGACCGGAATTTTTTTTGGTTACCAGTAACCATTAACAATGACCCGAATTTAATTTTGGTTACCGATAACCAATATCGACGGAAAAATTTTTTCTGGTTACATTCGACTATTATCAATTGTTATTAACATTACTGATAATTAGTATTCAGTGTCAACATAAAAAAAATTAATTATAAAACTTATATATTTTATTAAGGAAACAATCGATATTAAAATATATGAAACAAAAAATAGAAAATATTGTAATACAATTTTTTTATTAACACTTATATATATTATACATGTATTAATATTTAATATGTAAATTCTGTATTCTCAGACAATGCAAATTATCTGCACAAAATTTACAAAAACTTATGTTTGTAAAATTAAATACAGAATTTAAACCAGAATAAAATTTATTCTGGTATATTTTGACATGAAATATAAAATATCTTTTAAACTATTCATTTTTTTGATAACTGTACCTTAATACTTTTATGCATAGAATTATGGGATAAATCAATTGATGTGAGAAAAACACATGGTTACTTTTTAAAAAAATATGTAAATGCATATTGCAAATTATATAATTTTTTTAGTTCAGACCATAATCTTATGGTCAAACCAATACTGTCATTAAATGTGTCTTTTTAAACCCTACAACTTTTGTCTGAAACATTTTTTTCTAAAATCTATAGTTTCCGAAATATCAAGCTATTAAGAGTTATGTAGGCCACTCTGTATAATAGCATTTCTACTATTTAAACAAGGTGATCATCGGGAAGTTGCTAAAACTATAGCTGTTATTTTCTAAATGAATGGAGATAGAAAATAAAATGGAGAATTAAATATTACTCTGCAGAAGAAATCTGTCAAATCTTTATTATTAGCGCATGATGCAATGAAATATACATTTATGTACAAATAAATATTATAAGAAAACTAAAAATTTAGTTGATTGCATGGCTCAGTGATATATGTTTAGAAGATCTCGGTATGGGCGGCCATTTCTATGAAAAAATTCTTTAAAGATATAGTTATAGTTATCAAAAAATGTACTTAATAGTTTTTAAAAGCGCCCTTTGATTATTGTTCAAGTGGTCATTATTTTAAAAATATATATCGCTCATGTGCTACATACAATAACGACATAAATTGTCATTTTTTAGTTGTTTGCAAAAAAAGAACGGGGGAACGTATTTGGAGTTCTACATAAAGCGACATAACTGAGCTTCTAAAATTTAAAAAAAAAAAGAAAATAAAGTTTTGCATCAAGATTATCAGAAGTTAAAAAAGGGGTTGCTTTTAAGGATTCATTTTTATAGTAGGTTCAATACACTAAATGAATAGCTTATGATTCTTTTATTCCTCTACAATTAATTATTACACCAAAATCGCATTTAAAAATTATTTTAATGATTTTAATGATTCAAAGTTTTAATGATTCTAACACATTTCACACATAATTCACATTCAAACTCATTTTTTGGAAAACTTTGTTTTTTGAATTGTGACGTTGTAGCAAATGAGCGATATCAATGAGCCATATATGTTACAGTCGTTGTGCCTAAATAGGAACAGGCACCCTAATTCGGGACAATTCTGTTTTAACGCGTAAAATTTTGCGACCGTTTGATGTAAATTAATTCTGATTTCTGCATTACGCGCTCTAATAACCCCGTTTTGCATTAAAAAATTAAAAACGTTGAATTTTTTATCCAAACGCCCGTGATTGCAGAAAGTAAAAAGTTTGAGACACCAAAATACAATTAATTTTAGAATTTTTCACTTTCTGCAATCACGGGCGTTTGGATAAAAAATTCTACGTTTTTAATTTTTTAATAGAAAACGGGGTTATTAGAGCGCGAGATTAAAATACAGAAATCAGAATTAATTTACATCAAACGGTTGCAAAATTTTATGCGTTAGAACAGAATTGTCCCGAATTAGGGACAATGCCTGTCCCTGTTTAGGCACAACGACTGTACCAAAATATGTTGATTAAAAATGTTCTTTATTACTTTTGTGGGGGCCGTGTATGCCCCTATAAAGCGGCAGCCCGGCACCACGTTTGTGCTGCGAGCGCGCGAGCGCGCTTTCTCGCGATAGTACTTGGTCGCACGGATAACAACATATAAACAAATTCGGCAAGAACATCTAATGGCCAGACGTCAGGGCCAGACGTCGGCACACATAGTGGAGTCACCATCCTAGTCAACACTACCAACCGTGGATGGTATTTTTGGGGAAGACGTTCACACTCCACTTTCCACCTTCCACTTACATCTCCATCAAATATACGATACCCCCAAAGTTTCTTCTAAACGTACAATACGTTCAACGGTTTCTTCCTTTCTCTAGTGCGTAAACATTTCCAAATGGACGGTCGGGTGCTCCAATATTCATACCAACTTCTCTTCCAGTCTGCTGTTATCACAAAGTCTTGTAGAAAATTCTCAATTCTTGACATTCCACTCAAATCGAGAATGGTCCATGATTTGTTTTCCAAATATTTAGCCTCTTTAAATGGTTGTAAACAATGCAAACACCATACTCCTTTAGACACCATCGCCGTTCTTCCATATCTCAATTCCGGAGCAGGTAAAATTCTGGCATCTACCTGTTTCATTTTTGCGTTGACAGATAGACGGAATTCTTGTTTCATAACGGGACTATTGTTCATTGATTTGCTTGAACGCATCTTCTATTCTTTCTTTACTTACGAGTAGACGCACTCGTCGCTGCTTGTCTAACCAAGCGAATTGTCGGTCCTTTTTTATAATATTTATTTTTAGAAGTGTACGTATGTATATTTCTTTGCACTATATGCTAATAAAAATAATAGATTTCTTCTACTGTATAGTGTTTGATTCATTTCATTCTGTCTTATCGTTACAAAATAATAGTTATTTAGTTTCAGCAATTTCCTGATGATCACCTTGTACTATCCATAATCCAATTTTTGCGAGCTATAAAAAATTCATAGTTTCAATTTAATATAAAAAAGGAGTTACAGTTTTCGGGATGGGATGGGAGGGGGGAATCTTATAGATACTCGTTAGTATCATTATTATTAAATTGTAAGAAAACAGGAGGAAGCCAAGTATGAGCCAAATGTAATATGTAAATTGTTTTGGTTCAATAAACAACATTTTTGTGCGCCCCGATATCGGCATTGGCTCATACTTGGCTTCCTCCCGGTTTCTTTAGATTTTATATCATTGAACCTTAACTACATTAATAATTATTAAATTGATTACCAATTTAATATTGTGATATTACTATTCTGGTTCAATTCAAAATTCTGCGTTTTAAGACCGACATTAATCGGTGCGTAGTTTGTTGAACTAGAATTTTCACACACAAAAGATTATAAGATCCAGCTATGACTGTTTAGGTCCTTCTCGATTTTAATTTGTATTATACATTACGCGGTTTTATTATTGTTTAAAAAGGGAGGTTTAATCATAAAGCTTGCTCTATTTTCCCGTTGAATTAAGCGTTGATTGCGAGGTGGCGACGTTGCACCAGTGCGATACGTCGCTCTATCGTGCAGCAACGGACACCTGTTTCTGTCTTCCGCACTCTGATACTTACGAGGAGGGCCACCCGCGTTTATAAATAAGCGCGCGAGTATGCGGATGTATCATCGCCTTGTTAGACTCGTGAATGACTTGTTCACGCTTGCAGCATAGAATTGATGCAAAACAAACTGGTGCAAAAAATGTTTCGCTATTTATTTCGCGGTGCATATCGTTTTAATGGTTCTTATTATTGACTATAAAAACAGCCATATGTACATACAAATTGTCGCGTTATCTATTCTTTGTGCGAAGAACTTTTATTTCTTATTTACTCATAATTTTATGACTTACACAGTAAAAAATTTTATATTTGTGTTAAAACCGATCCTTGTTTAAATTTTTGTGTTGAATTTTTAACATACCTGAGTGTTAATTTAACATAATGTGATTATGTTATTTGAATATTTTGTGTGAAATTGATATTCAACATTTCTTAGTACTAAAATAACACAATTTATGAGTGAGCAAATAACATGAGTGAACAAATAACATGAAAATTAAAACGTAAAGGCTGATGCCAACATTATCCTCAAATTTGGTACATCGAAATGCGGTTCGAAAGTGGTATCAAATGAAAGGTCTCATCAATCTGAAGCCAAAAAAAATTCCAGCTTGGAGCTACTCACAGTTCCAGAGAAAACAGCTCCTAAAAGTCCCAAAACCGATATGGCGCCACTTTTGTTTATACAGATTTTTCAGACTTTGATCGTGTTCTAACTTGCTCCAAACATTGATTTTAGCAAAATATGTTTAAATTGGGATCGCCAAGGGTTTGGGACCTAACCAGGACCGTTCTAGGGACAAAAGGTATTACAAGAACACTCTCGAGGAACCAATTAAGAGACTTTATTTGATACAGAAAATAAGATAGACAAAGTGTAATGATCTGAGGAGGCTTGCACATTAAGAAGTGCATGCGACACACATGATTATTCGTTTTGATCTCGGTTAATTTGATGACTGATAGTGTGGAGATTTTCATTCGGTACCGTAATGGGGTGACAGTGGGCGTAGGCCCAATACCAGATTATGCACATGACATGCGAACAACACCCAACTGTACGAGCCCCGTTTTCGCAGGTGTAGAAATAAGAAATTATGGCATTTCTACCAGTCTATCTTATTTTCTGTATCAAATAAAGTCTCTTAATTGGTTCCTCGAGAGTGTTCTTGTAATATCTTTTGTCCCTAGAGCGGTCCTGGTTAGGTCCCAAACCCTTGGCAATCCCAATTGAAACATATTTTGCTAAAATCAATGTTTGGAGCACGTTAGAATACGATCAAAGTCTTAAAAGTCTGTATAAACAAAAGTGGCGCCATCGGTTTTGGGACTTTTAGGAGCTGTTTTCTCTGAAACGGTGAGTAGCTCCAAGCTGGAATTTTTTTTTTGCTTCAGATTGATGAGACCTTTCATTTGATACCACTATCGAACCGCATTTTGATGTACCAAATGTGAGGATAATGGCCCATAGTATCTTGGCATCAGCCTTTTAAGATAAATGAATAAAATGTACGTGTTAACTTAACATATTATAAATGTTAATTTTACTAAAGAAATATGCTCCCATAATTTGTTTCCAAATTGTGTCAAAGTGTTACATTTTTTGTGTTAGTTTTTACATAATATTTGTGTTACTTTCTAACATATTCATCTTATGTTTTTAACGTTTTTATGTTTTTAACGCAGAAATTTGGGTGCACCGTTTGGGACACGTGAAATGTGTTAAATTTAACACAAATTTTCCAACTGTATAACTTATAGCACTGCGATTTATTAGAATCTAATACAGAACGTCGTCTTTTTTGGTAGAATAAAAAGTCAGGAGTAAAACAAAGTGATTATAAAATTATGCAACTGATGTTAGCATATAAGCATCATGATTTTTGTATCGTTTACAATAATGGTACTTTTATTTTGTTTGCAGTTTGGATTCAGTTTGGGTCGAACGCTCATCGATGCCATTAATCCGTACGTGCACAATCATCTGGACGGATGCTTGCTGCAAAATGTTTCGAATCTCAAGGCAGAACAGAAGGATGACAGCTCGATCATATATTTTACCATGGACTTGAAGAATTTGACGTATGTATTGCGACGCAATAAAGTAAATAAAGTAAAGTTCCACTCGATATGAGAAGCGACCTTGGAGATTCGCAATTCGGTTTCGATGTTGCAGGATGCAGGTGAACTGCAGTAGCAACGTGCATGCGGCACACATCTACAGGGACCTCAACGCGGTGTTGATGTACCGAACAAAGAGGAGCTCGCTGTCGGCGAGATTCAGCGATACCGCGCTCTTCCCACGGAGAAAACGGAACACGTCGCACGGTGAGTCGCGTTCCGCGTCGGATCGCGTGCGAAGTTATTTCCCACCCCCGTGCGCCGCAGTAAAACTATGCGAGGTGGCATGTCAGCGCGAGCGTAAATATCGCCAACAAATTGTCGGAATATACGCGTGCTGCGCGTCCGCGTCTCATCGATTTTTCACGTTAATACGACGACGATATTCATTCGTGTAACGTGAGCCGCGTTTATACTTACCGTAGAATGTTGCACAATGTGCGGCATACATGTTGGACTTGCAACATTTGGCATATGTTTAAAAACGTGGTAATTACGCACGAAGACAGATAGGCTGAAGATAGATATCTCGTTTGCTTCCACGCGTTGCGCAATCCGGGGATTGATCTTAATGCGATTTGCCTCGAAAAATTCCGGTCTAATTGTAAGCGCCATTGCTGTTTGCTATGAATAGAGTAATGAAGTCCCATCTAGGACATACGCGAAAACGACGTCTGGTAAATGTTATCAGTAATGCGCGTGTGGTATATCGAAAATAAACCATCACGGCATTTGCCAGGTATTTTCGACATTTCCCCACCGCCTAATATTAGAGATGTAAACTGCAACGGATAGAACAGGTGCAAACTGGAGACTTGGCTTATGATCCTGAAACGAGTCATTTACCACGGATAGCAATTATTATTATCCTGACAATTTCATTTTGAGACCCAACAGTTGCTTATTATTGCTCCGTAATATTAGGACACGCCGTAAAGATAATGCAGTAAATGTGTGATGAAAAGAGATTTTTGTTAACATTAGATCTACTGACAATTAATTTTTATTATTCAAGTATATATAATTAATAAATTTCTCTCTACTATTTAAATACATATATCTTTGAAAAAAGGGAAGAAGAAAAGTAAATTGATCAATTTAATCATTTACGTATTGCAATAAAAACCATGGAAAGTCTATAACAAAATGCATCGTTATAAATTTAAGAAATTTTTAAAAAGCTAAAAATCTGTCTTTTTGATTGCTTTGATATATATATATATATATATATATATATATATAGTTCTAGTATTTTAAATATATCACTATGATTTTATTATTATATTTAAAAATGTTCACATTAAAGGGCCAAACAACGCGCGCATCACATCGAATCAGTATACTGTAAACTAATCTAAATGCGAACAAATTTAAAAAAATTCCCACGATATGCGAATTTACGACGATTGAAACGCATAATCTGCGCATTATTCGGGCGAACGCTTTTAACGATGATCGATGAGCATGCGGTCACGAGGCGACATTGGTGATCGAATACCGCCGCAGATGAGAGATGCTATAATTAACGCAACTCGTCCCCGATCTTATAAATAACACGAAACTAAGATATTTTGGAAGGTTCAGTTAGGTAACTATCTCTTTTGCGCTTGGTACATCTGTCACCGGCGACGTTTCACCTCAATTGCCGATGAGATGTGGACACACCGACAGCTCATTCGAGACAATGACGCGAGATTGTTCCACCTTTCTGGCGGTCGGGTCTTTCATCTCTTTTTTTCAGGAACTCGTCGCCAGTTAAAAATTCTTCTGCGCAGTGATCGAGAAGGCCGCCGGTCGCGGCAGTGATCCCAGGCTCGGGTCGGACAACAACGCGTGCTCCCGTCTGAGATTACCGATGACGATGGAGACGACGCCCAAGGGCGAGAGGTTGTACAACACCAGCCTCGTCATGTACGTTGCCAACGAGGAAGAGGAGGGCCTGTACAATCTCTACTTTCACAATTGTCAGAATTACGATAATAACAAGGAACCGCTGCTCGTGGATTTCACGGTGAGATTGTCTGGTGGACGATTAGGGGATTAGAGACGATCGTTCGTCACGCTGACGAAACATTTCTCTCGTAGGTGGAAATAGCGGAGATCAATAACGACAACTTCCTCAGCGCCGGCGAAATGCCGTTGCCGGCTCTGTACTTCACGATGGCGCTACTCTTCTTCTTGTCGGGCTGCTTCTGGGTGTTTATTCTTAAGAAAAGCAAGTAAGGGAAACGGCAGTGCGTAATATAATGACGAGGCATTAGCAAAACATAGTGTAAATGTTACTTTCGTGATATAGGCATTCTGTATTCAAAATCCACTACTTAATGGCAGTCCTGGTATACCTGAAGTCTTTCTCATTGCTGTTCCATGGTATAAATTACCACTTTATCCAAACCAAGGGTGAGCACGTCGAGGCGTGGGCGATTTTGTATTACATTACTCATCTCCTGAAAGGCGCCGTTCTTTTCATCACTATTGTGCTCATTGGCACGGGATGGAACTTTATAAAACACATTCTCTCGGACAAGGAAAAGAAACTCTTCATGCTGGTCATACCATTGCAAGTAAACATCGAATTTTTCGTATTTTGTAATTTAAGTACTTATTTTGCTTTTTCTTACTTTGTAAATTAAATAAATTTTTCTTAATCAATCAATCAGATGCAATCAACAATTTTTAAAAGATCAATTTTTTTCTATTAACACGTTGTCTGCCCAGTGAGTTTTGTATGTCTTACCATATACACTACAGGAAAATTTTTATTATCGTAAGAGTATATGATAAAATATTTACATTGTGTAATATAATTAAATAAGGCTATATCATCATAAGTAATATTGAATTATTGTTGAACACTTTTTATGTTATACTGTTATTTAGCTATTTATTCATTTAAAATTTTATATTAAATGGCATTTTTATTTTTTACAAGCATTTTAAAAATTTCGTACTTGTCACTAGTGACCACCAAGGTTTCACTAAAAAATTAGGCATCGGTCATTATGGCAGTCAACGTGTTAATATCGTTTTAATCTCCAAACACATCTCGATTTAAATCATTTAAATTAAATTCGAGAGACACAAAACTTCATTCTTCTATTAATTTCGAATGAATTTTAATTTAACAAAATTTTAACGTTCCTCTTTATTGTTGAGGCATTTAATACCGAAAATTAAAAGTATGCAAATTGCATGTGTAATCGCCCGGTACATGATGAGCGTAAAGATGTGGTAACAGAAATTCGTTTTTTTGTAGGTATTGGCAAATGTGGCTGAGATAATAATCGAGGAAAGTGACGTGGGTAATTTGCGTCGCGAGACTTCGCGGGACATGTTCATACTTGTCGATTTGATGTGTTGTGGCGCAATTCTATTTCCGGTGGTGTGGAGCATCAGGCATTTAGAAGAGGTCGCCCGCACGAACGATAAAGCGGCGATGAACTTGCGCAAGCTCATGCTATTTAAGCATTTCTACATCATGATAGTCTTCTACATATACTTTACCCGTATTATAATGTACATACTCAAGGTACGCGATTTCGTGATTTGTGGTGATTCGCGTGTATCAATTTCACAATTATAATCGTAAATTATAAACCGTGTTTTGATGTACATACTCGATAATTATCTGTCTTTGCAGATCACAGTACGCTTTGATTACCAATGGCTGGACGAAACGTTCCGAGAGATGGCAACCTATGCTTTCTTCGTTTTAACAGGCTACAAATTCCGACCAGCATCCGCGACTACGTATTTTACGGTACCGAGCGATGAAGTGGAACCAGACGACGAGGATGACAAGACCGACGTCGTGTATGTATCAAGTTAATTCGTCGCATTTAAATTTTCAATCCTCTTATTTTCAAATCTTTTTTAAGAAAAGAAAAAACTCTGATAAACTTTATCATATACAGTACCGTCCATAAGTTCCCGGACACCTCAAAATTTCGCAATAGATACATAAAACTTAAATAAACCATATACCTTGTGATTTCCTATGATAAATTTGCTTCAAAAAAAGAAAGAATTTAATTAAATCACATTATTGTATTTGATTTTTGATATAAAAGACATGGAATTTTAAACTATCGAAGAAGTCAGACCTTCCTCGTGTTCTTGGTTTACATAGCAAATCGACTTCAATCATAGCACATTTTGTTTATAAACACACATGTGATCCACAGTAAGTGTGTATGGTGTCAACAGAAGAGTAGAGCCGCGTATATTTCGTTTCGCAAACGACTTACAAGTCTTTTACGACGGTACGACAACTGTCGAGTGTTTTTTCTGTACAGTTTATGGACTGTTAGTGATAAAGCCAACATGAAAAATTATACCAAGGCTGAATGGATAGAGTTTCATCAAAACAATGTATTATAAGAAGTATGAATAAATATAGTTCAATCAAATTATGGACTCTTATTTTGAAATTTTGAGGTGTCCGAGAATTTATGGACGGTACTTATATATACATAAAAATTAAATGCATATTAGTATATAGGCTACACCAAACGAGAGACTCAATGAATTCGACAATCCATCGAAAGCAAAATAATATGTTTGCATTTAAAAAAACAATATCTCGAGTTTTGCTACGAATAATGGCATTTGCTTTGATCATTTTCCCTTGCTTTGATATCCTTTTAACGTGTCAATGTTTTTTTCAGTATTTCCGGTGGTAACGGGATCAACAGGGACTTCAGTACAGTAAGCAAAATGCCGAGAGCGGTGAGGTCCGCGACTTCAAAAGTCCCATCTACTGAGGAGGAGCGGCACACTCTTTTCCACAAGTCCTCTCGCGAGTACGACTGAGGATAATAGGAATAAATCGTGATAGACCGTATTATGCGAATGCGCCTACGATTTGCGAATTTTCAAGGCTACATTTTGGATTGAAAGAAAAGTGCGATGATAGGCGAAACAAGAATGAATTGAAAGCGAGGAGAGAGACAGAAAGAGAAAGTGTGTGTATGTGTGTGTTTTCTATTCTCAAATCTATTTTATATTTCTCAAAAGACGAAAAAGAAAAAGAGGGAAGATACTGCTTTGTATCCGCAAATGTATATATCAGTGTGTTGCACATGCGATGAATAATCGCGGCTGGATAAAGTTTACTTGTTTTCGATCGAGATGCTTCATATTTCAATGGTTTAAGGGAATACGTTACCTACTGTTGAGTCGTTGATCAACTGTATGTGTAAAATCTCAAAATTGCATTTACCGGTCAACGAAGATATCTAAAATATGCAGTTGTTCAGAAAAAACTATGTACTATCTTTCGAAGTAAGAGCCCTTATAGAAATTTAATACTGCGAATCATTGGGGAAAATATTGTGATTAAATACTAGCAGTATTTCAGTAATTTTTTGGCTAGTACTTCATCCAAACACTGAGAATTTTCAGTATTTTATCAATACTAGTGATTTTATCAAGTACTTCTATCAGTGATT
>NJRP01000082.1:236889-247416 GCA_003063835.1 Aphaenogaster floridana | reverse complement strand
TGATACATTTCTATAAGGGAGATATATACCGTAGAAAGTGCATTTATCTATTTTTTACTCTATATTGAATTGCTGATTTGACTCACATTTTTCTTGACGATATTGTTAAGAATGAAATAGATAAGTAGGGGTAAAAATGGTTTTAAAAAATTATTTTTTAATTCTTCGCTCTTTGCTTGCAATATAAAAACTTTCGGGATTAAAATATAGTATATAGCATACGTGTGACGTATTCCCTTAATTTTAATTATGCATTTCACCGGGCTGCGGATTTCTTGACCCTCTTCCGCCTTGTATACCATTCAATCCAACATTAGTGAGACATTCATCTTTTCTTTTCTTTTCTTTTTCTTCTTAGCGAAATATTCACTTCGACTAGGGGGATAACTGCTCATCTTAACGTTCCACAATATTACGCAATGTTATAAGTAACTCCAACGTGAGAAACGCGAGCGACGATACAAGTGCTTTTTCGACGCGCTTTTTATAGTCGGTTTTCCGTAGGCATTTAGAGAAACATTTCCATTTTCTTTTTTTCCATGATACACGCGTTGAACACTTTCTTGGTACGAGAATCCCATCTTGCGAATGATGCGGATACTTTTTTGTATCGCGATTCATAATCTTACTTTTAGGTAAGCGACCGAACTAAACGGTGCAATAAACTTATCTAACAATATGTGTCCTCTCGCGATGTTATGCGATATTATATATTAATCCTATTGTATTAGGATTAATATAATCATCAGTAGTGGATCTATTGGTGCGGTATAAATAAAGCTTAACCTACAGAACTCCTGGATACCAAAGGATTTCTGGAACGCAGGAATGTGTCAAAACGTATTGCTTTTTAAGTTATGATACATTTTTAATTTTCTTTGTAAAATTTTGAAATTTACGTTAATTATTTCATTAAATTATATATTTGTAAACTCGTTATATATGGGATGATGGGCTCAGTGCGAAAGCGGCCGGTTCGCAATCGGCCGGGATACCGGATTCGATTCCCGGCCCTCATCCTACGTATGCCTTGGTTTTATTATGATGCAATGGGAACGCTAGCGGTATTCCTTGCTGATTTTTCCAGAGATGATCGCCCCCGCAAAAATACTTATTTTTTTAAACATGTTATATATTTGCAAATCGAACTTTCTTTGAGAAGAGATCTCTATAGGAATATTAATCTTTTAGAAATATCAGAGACCGCTGGAAATGTAGATCCGCGACTGACTATGGTACTTACTATTATACACACATTATCGTCATTGTCGTTATATCCAGGGTAACGTCTATCCGTAAAAAAGTAACAAAGTTTCGAAAGATGTAAAGGTAAACACGGCCTTGGTTACACCTGCATGTTACTATAACTGTGTCGTATATATCGAATGGGACACGAAGAGTTGAAAGAATAAAGCGGATATTTTTATGAACGTCCTTCGTATTTTTTTATTTTTCCCCCTGCTCCATGTGTGTATATGTAATGTATTTAAATGTATCATACATAATGAAATCTTGGAATTCTACTGTTGAAAATTTACAATTTCTGCCACTTCGCGTCAATAAACGTCAATAAACAAGACTTAAGAATTTAGAAAGAAAATCGCCTATTCGGCGAACGTGTAATCTGAATTTTTCTCAAGAAGAAGTCATGTAAACGATTGAGAATTTTGTAGCTGATTCAGTGCTAACAGAAGCTTAGCAGAATTTATATTTAATAGTCCCTAATATCTGCAATACCGTTACTTTTCATCTTCTTGCCCGACGTGCACATCCACCCCTAGATACGTGAGAAACATATCGATGATGACTGCACCACCACAGAGTTTACGTCTGACGAGATAATCCTTTCACGTTTCACGTCTGCAAGAAGAATGAACGTGATGATGAGACGAGAGTTGTTCCCTCGTTTCTGATGGGGAATCGAGATTAATATATATATATATATCCGAAAGAAAGGATCGTCTTTCTTTATTGTCGGACCTTTAAGTCGGTTCGAAGCGTAATAAATTAAACTGGCAACCGAGTTAGTCGGCAGTTCCGATTCAGCCAGTTTACATTTTGTGGTGGAAGTGCGAACCGGAGGGGCGATAAAATAGATTTAAAATGACGCCGCTTTCATCGCTTTCGTAGTATACACGTACGTTTTTATGGTCGCCATAAATGCCGCCTGCGGTTTTGCATTGAAATGAGCGCGAATGGGGGAATTGTTAGTTCTCCTTCGCAAGGCGCGTATAGAGGCGAAAGTTAAAGAGATCCCGCGAGACCGAGCGCCCGTTTCTGTAGCACGGCTACAGAACATCTGTGGCAAGAAAAGAAGAACTTGGGGCGTGAGCTGATACAGTTTTTACACAGCAAACGTAACGACGCGACGTGCGCGTACGAGGGCTGATAAATATTTTACGTTTTGGTTTCGTAACTGACTTGTTTTTACAGACCATATATTTCGTCAATGCATTTATAAAGAAAAATGTTACAACAGGAAATATTTATGCTACATTTAAGGCTATAGAGAGATCTTATATAAGGATAAAAAAGCACTCAACGAGAAAAGCCGGTGATAATATCAAGAAAATTAGATAACAACGTGGTTGAACGACGACACAATAAATTCCCAAGTTTAATTAATAAGTATAGCGTATCTTTTGTCAGTCTATAAAGAATATTACTTCCGCGATGCGAAATATTTGTGCCACGTTTAAGGGTACAAGCATACCTTAAGGGCACAAGAACACGATAGATTAATGAGAGAAACCGGTAATGATGTCGAGAGAATTAGATGACAATGTGGTTGAACGACGACACAATAAATTCCCAAGTTTAATTAATAAATATAGCATATCTTTTGTCAGTCTATTTATAAAGAATGTTACTTTCGCAACGTGAAATATTTATGCCACGTTTAAGGGTACAGGTAGATCTTAAGGGTACAAGAACACGATAAATTAATGAAAGAAACTGGTAATGATGTCGAGAGAATTAGATGACAATGTGGTTGAATGACGACACGATAAATTCCCAAGTTTAATTAATAAATATAGCATATCTTTTGTCAGTCTATTTATAAAAAATGTTACTTTCGCAACGTGAAATATTTATGCCACGTTTAAGGGTACAGGTAGATCTTAAGGGCACAAGAACACGATAGATTAATGAGAAAATCCGGTAATGACGTCGAGAGAATTAGATGACAATGTGGTTGAACGACGACACAATAAATTCCCAAGTTTAATTAGTAAATGTAGCGTATCTTTTGTCAGTCTGTTTATAAAAAATATTACTTTCGCAACACGAAATATTTGTGCCACGTTCGAGGGTTCAGGTAGATCTCAAGGGCACAAAAACACGATAGATTAATGAGAGAAGCCGGTAATGATATTGAGAAAATTAGACAATGTGGTTGAATGACGACACAATACATTCCCAAGTTTAATTAATAAATGTAGCGTATATTTCGTTAGTCTATTTATAAGAAATATTACTTTTGCGACACGAAATATTTGTGCCATGTATAAGGATACAGGCACATCTTAGGGGCACAGGACCACGATGGAGCAACGAGGAAAGCCGGTGATAACGAGAAAATTAGATGTCGATGTGGTTGAACGACGACACAATAAATTTCCCAGTTTAATTAATAAATGTAGCGAGACTTTCGAGGTTGAATTACGACAGAAGGTGAGCACGGTATCTTCTCGCAGTGTCTCGAATTTCATCGAGGGAATTCACCCCAACAAGGCAGGGGCTAGCCTTGGTATTTACGGGGCCGTCCATCAGTCCCTGGCGGACTATCCCTTTCTGTCACGTGTACTGTTCGGCCGCAAACCCTCGCGTACTCGATTATTTCGACAGTCTGTCACAAAGTGATGATAACGATAGCAATATTCGGCGCGACGGATTTGCGACGGTTTATTTCGGTCGGTTATTGCGACAGGTATTTACATAGCACGTCGAGATAAAACTCGCGGTAGGAGCGTTTTACGTTCTTTGAGCTCGGGATTTGCCTGCATTCTTGGTGTCGTAAATGCTTTGGCATGTGAGATTGTATCAATTTTAGGCAGAAAATTACATAGAAGTAATTAGTTGTTCCCTGCAACTATCCACAGCGGACAGCAATTTAATTGTTTAGTCTCGTTAGAACTAGTTTCGACTGGGGATATCAAATTAAATTATTTAATATTATTTCTTAATATTACAATTACTGATGATTCATTTTTACTATTTAAGTATACTACATATATTTAAAAAAATATACGACCTATTTAAAAAAGGAATATATATTTTTTTTTTAAGAAAAAAGATGAAAAGAGAAAGTAAATTGATCAATTTAATCATTTGAAGACCCGGGGGAAAAACAAGGAATGTCAGTTTATTAAAATGAGATATGGTCGTCATTTTGTAGCCTTTAAGAGATACTACAAAAAAACTGATGTACATCTTTTAAATACTTAAAAAGTAAGATTAAAAACTGTATTAATCAATGACAAAATGAAGATAGAACATTCGGGTATAACAAGGGGAAATAACAAACTTTAAAATTCATTTTACTCAAAAAGTATAAAACTGATATTCCTTGTTTTTCCCCCCGGGTCTTCATTTATACTTTGCAACAAAAGTCACAGAAAATTTTAGAAAATGTATTGTTATAAATTTAATTTTTAAAAAATAAACCAATTGTTTTAACTGCTTCGGTTCTAGTCGATGTTAAAATTTACTCGTTATTTTACTCGTTATTTTACTCGTTCATTTACGCTAGCAGATAGATTTTATCCTATCTTTGATCGTACACGAAAAAATTGGTGCCGCAATTGAGGAGGAACAACTGGACTTCACGCAATGTAAAAACGCTGATCAATATCTTTTCAACGCGGCTGACGAAGTATCATCGAGTTCATGTGATTATTTTCCGGATAAAGAGACGTCCTACGATAACGGCCATTGGGATACGTGGTTTTGATGCCTTCATGAAACGTATACGCCTATTATGATGAAAGGAACATCGATTCTACTAGGATCTGCAATAGCAACTCATCGCGCCCGGGGATACGCAGAAATCTCTTTTCGTGGGCTTTCCTCGTCCCTCGTTGATCGTGTCGACCCCATGCCGAGGCACGCGGGTTCTTAAGTTCTACTCCCCGTGGACCGAGCGCACAATTCACCTCGTTTTGGCCAAAGTGGCCCTATGTGCCACCCCTGGCGAGCTCGAAAATCTTTTCGTACGAAACACAGATGCTACACAGATTCTTGCTATCGTCTGTTACAACGTGTGATAAATGTCGAGTTGTATAACACGCGTAAGTTAAAACATCTAACATTTATTTTTAGAGTAGATCGTATGTCCGGTTACCATCACCACTAATTTTCTTTCTCAATCCATTTTATTATGATTAAATAAACTTGACATATTTCGTTCTCTTGAAGTTGCAGTTAAATCTAGAATTTACGAAATACAAGAAATTAATGAAAATTCGAGAAATCGAGAATCGGCAAAAATAAAAAAATATAAACTCACCTCACAAATCAATATTTCCCTTCAATAGGGAATATTTTCTACATAATTTTTAAATCTCTGTTAAATTCTGCATCAGGAAAAATGACAGAAAAATTTGAAGAGACAGTATGAGTCATGAACATCCCGAGAGTTTACGAATAGAGCGTCTAGGGATGCTAGAAACGCGCCGCTGTCTTCTCTTCTCTTCATCATCTTATTTCCAACTTTCTCCATCTACGTCATAGTTACAGCCACGACTTAGAAAGGGACGCGAAAGGGTTGGAATTAGTTAGCTAATATTCCGAGTTGGAAACTACCTGGGATTAGTTGATCAAGGCTATCAGGGGTAACTGACCCTTTTGTGGAACACGAGTCGAAACGCGGAAAGTTCGACGGTGGATCATCGAAGGATCCGCTCGTGCAAGCCGCCCTACGCAATTTACCGTGTCGATACAGGACGACGTCCTCCTCTTCACAGTCTGCGTCGTTGAGCGAAGGCGGTTACGAGCGATAAATCTCAATCCTTTGCAGTCTAAGTAACGGCGTCTAGCCGTCCAGGTAGCCCAGACGAACATCATCTCGTTTCCCGCCCCCCCTCTCCCATTGGAAAAGTTATCCCCGTGTGTCGCGCGATTAAAGTAGATTGCAAGGGCATCGACTCGATTGTTAAAGTCTGTACCACGCGTAAAGTTTTTATTGAAGGACGTCCTGCGCGCGGAGTGACACGTTAATTACACAGATCGGCGAAGTTTCGGCACTTTTAACCAAGATGAGTTTCCTTACAACGATTTTGACACATTAATTTCAGAGATAAATCGTCTCCATTTTTGCCCTTAGCATGCGAGACGAGAAAGGCACCTAAAACATTTGAAATATAACTTGGAATGTAATTTAAAATTTATATATATTTTATTCCAGAACAAATATATATGTTTGAAATTATATATATTTTATTCCAGAATGGATCCTTGAAATTACATATATTTTATTCCGAAACAAATAAAATGTCTCATACAATATTCAGTTTTCGGTTATCTTATTCCTCTACTTTTATATGCAGAGCATCTAGAAAAAAGATAGAGGTGGCCTTTAAATTTCGAAAACAGCTCTCTATCTCTCTCTTAAGTCTTTTTTCTTTTTTTGCCTATAAAAAAGCCTTATCCTTCGATACTTCATTTAAGTACCTTTGACTACCAAGCTGATTTCAGCTCTGGAGACTCAAAGTCGAGAAGATAAGATATGCAGAGTCAGATTACAAAATAAACCATATCTAAAAAAAATAAATACAAATAAATAAATAAACAAATAAAATAAATATAAAAATATTATATATTTATATATTATATACTATATATTATTTATATTGTTTTTAACAATATAATTTCAAATGGAATAAATAAAACTGTCACTCACAAATCGAAATAATAGATCTTCTTGTGATTGAAACAGATGTAAACCAAAAATAAAAAAATTAATAATTTTGTTTTTAATAAATCTAATATATTATTTTAATACTTTATTGTTTTTTTAACGTCTTCATATAATTTATATTGTTTTGTCATGTCTTAAATACTTACAAGGGGAAGCTCAGGTAACTCACCCTGGGATTTCGATGCCAATTTTTTTGGTTATTCTGGAGGTGAAAAAAAGAGATACGTGTCTCGGCGTTTGATTGAATAGGCCTTAACTTCGGAGTAATAAATTTGTGAAAATTGAAATTTATTTTTTTTGGGAGCATTTACAGATATGATCGAGTACGCTTGGTTTGCATCGAAATTAATTCCTCAAAGAAATGTGTTTGGAAACGTCAACGAAATATGTTTCCTCCCGAACATACGGAAAAATAAATGTGTATGTGGTACTCCTTCATTTATTCGTTGTGCAAACTGTAAAAAATTTATATGTTTTAAATGTTTTTATGATGTTTATCATCCAAGTAATTGTTCCTCATCAAAATAATTGAATTTTGTAATAAAAAAATTCACATTCACATTCCGATGTTTGTTTATTTTTCATAAATTTCAATTTTCACAAATTTATTACTCCGAAACTAAGACCTATTCAATCAAACGCCGGGACACGTATCTCTTTTTTTCACCTCCAGAATAACCAAAAAAATTGGCATCGAAATCCCAGGGTGAGTTACCTGAGCTTCCCCTTGTTAGTAAAATCATTCTTAATTGGGTAAATAAAACTGTCACCCACAAATGGGTATGAGGCTTTTGCGGAAACTTATAGATGACATGGCAATCAAAGTATTAAACTGCGGATCACTAGTCACTTAATATAATATAATCGCGGGGATCGCTACTAACTACGATGTCGCAATGCATTTTGCGTAATGAACTCTGTCTAGGCGGGACCTAATTATCATTCTCCCGTACTATTTCGCAAGTTTATCCGCGATGTACTCTGTGATGCAAGGCACTCCCGAGCGCTTCCCAGGCCGGGCGGTGGTGCCGAGCGTATGAATATCAGATAAGAGCTCGCGCCGCGGACGAGCGAGTGCGGACGACGCAATTAGATTAAGGTTTAGTATATTTACAGAACTCGCACGGTTCGCGTCGTGATTAGCGTCATCTTGTTGCTTCACTTTTCGTAGCGTCGTCTCGCTAAAACAATCAGGAATAACGGCTCGTATTTGTAAAGAAATACGCTGTTAATTCCTTTGGGTCATTTTTAACCATTGCTCCTACCCAATATGTCGTCACTTTAACTAAAACATTGGTTAACATTTAACCATGTGTGTGTCAAAATGACCACATTTGTCGTTAATTTAACTAAAACAAGGTATCGAAATTAACAACATATTGAGTAGGACCAGTGGCGACCTATATAAAAATTAAAAACGACCTAAAGGAATTAACAGTGTATACGGAAGAAAAAACGCAAAAAAACGAGCATATAATGTGTACGTTTAAAAACAATTTTATTTCAACACTATCATAGCTTCGTTTTATTGCTGCCGATGCCGTAGAGATGAATCCAATTTTAGCCACCAATTTTAGCCACCCCCGCATTTTCGCATCTCAGCGAGGGTGACACACATACACTGAGAGAAAAATTTATGATATTTGTGACTATAATGAAAAGTTAAATAGTTTGTTAAATAGTTATAGTTAGGTGCACCATTTTTATAGTTATTACTAACATTATAGCAGTAATAACTATAAAAATGGTGCACCTAACCATAATTATTTAACTTTTCATTATAGTCACAAATATCATAAATTTTTCTCTCAGTGTATCTGATCCTTCAACCCCCGTTTACTCGACCCTACGATCCTCCGAAGTACTTCTCTGTTCGACGACACCGCGGAACGTTTCCGCGAGAACCCTAATATTAGGAGTGTGTCATCCTTTCTTCTTTCATTCTTCTCCTTCGTGCGGTTTTTCTTGCGAACCTCCGGAGCCGGAGTGCGACGCATGCGTCGGGCGGTCGAAGCCATCCGACTCGTGCACTCGCGAAAATTCTCCAGTTGGCGCCGCGACGCGCTCGAAGGAGCTTTCGTTCGTTCGACGAATATCCCGGGGAAGCGACGACGAAATCGTCGCCCGGCGTCGCCTGTCCCGCGGGGGAAAAATAGGAAAGAGGCTCCAGGAGAAGCGAGAGAGAATACGCGAGAAACTGTTCCCCTCCCCCTTTTGCGCGATTCAATCGCGAGAGATGCTGCAATGCAACCGACACGCATCGCGAGGTAATTATGGCATCATTATTGTTTGGTCCGTTCGCCAAATCGAGACGGCCCGTGCTAGAACTCGGCACGTGTTCTCGATCGCCGGCGCGAAACGACATGTGCGGCGTGCAGAGCGATGCAATTCACCGCGGAGGACGCATTTTGGGCATTTCGTTTTAATTGATGAGCGAAGATAACGGGCAATCAATTACATTAATTAGCGAGCTGCAAGAAGGGGCTAATGTTAATTTATTGCTCGTATTAGTGCATGTTTCCTTTCTCGTTCCTCAACTGGGATAATTAAAGATAAACGTGCTGAAAAATCGCGATGCAGCAACTGTCAGTTATTATTATCCACTTAATCACGCGCCCTTCGTTTCGAATTTATAGGACGATTATTTGTCTCCTGCCACGTGAAAGTTTCCCGCGGGAACAATTCCATTATCAAAGACGTTACCGTCGTGCCGCTCCTCTTTTAAACAGATCAATTCGGGCAGTAAAAAACGCCCTGTTTCGTCACAGTTTTAATAAATCCAACGAGTCCCGTCGAAAATATTCGGGCACGGAATTTAATTAGCTCTCACGCGCGTTATAAACGGCCGCAGCTTGAAATTAATGTTTTAGCCGATATAAAATATTTAAAGGATTACCTCCGCACCCCCACGATTGTATCACGTAGCGGGCGGGCGAGTATTATATATGAAGGCGAATTAAAACGTAACGCCGGCTTTCAACGCGGCGGGTCACACGTGTCCGAATGTTTCGCCGCCGGTGCATCCCGCGCCAGCGCGAATATTTATCGTCGTAAAGGAGATTTGCGCGTAAAAATGCATAGCGCCGGTTAAAAGGGAGACGTGCGTTGCATCGATGGCGCCGCGTAAAATTAGATTCGGCTAAAAGCGCGCCCGATCTTCGGCATAAATCACTTATAATAAAATTGCATGTGTATATATCTGTATATATCTGTATATATCTGTATATATCATGTGTATATATCTGTATCTTAAAGGTACAGGATCGTATATCCATTATTATATAAGTTCAGAGAAACCAGGGTTTAAAGTTTTAAATAGGGGAAGAGTGTATTTTTTTAGATATAAAATAAAAGTAGCAATTTAATTTTTTGACTATAATATTTATTAAAACAATGAACTGACATGTTTTTTGTTTTGTTTTGTTTTGCTTCCTCACAGAGGAAGCTTTGTTTTCGTGAAAAAATTTTTTTGGAGTTTTCAATGCCAATGTGTTTAGAATGTTCTAAAACGTCGAAAATTTACATGTTTGCTAACTCATATTTTCATTTTTTAAGGTCAATGTGTTTAAAATGTTCTTAAACGTTGATAATTTACATTTTTTCAAAAT
>NJRP01000082.1:213500-224585 GCA_003063835.1 Aphaenogaster floridana | reverse complement strand
AAAAAAAAAAAAAAAACAGCGAGAACTTAGTTGCGCACCTAATATTAAAGTACCGAGTGTAAATTTGTTCAAAAAGATGTAGAAATGAAATTTACGGATTGACATTATTACAGCAATATTAAATAAAGAGTACACGATAATACGAATGTAAAATCGCACAATGGATCTGTACAGCCAAATGAAAGTACACGCGTCGCCTCTGATATATCTCGCGCGTATTATATTACTCGCGAGACCGGAAGCGACCCTTTGACGAAGCGACCAATCCTTCGGGAGAGAGGCGAAGAAAGGATATCAGAAAGGATTATTTGATCATCGACGCTAGCTCCAGCACGCCGATGTCATCGTTCCGCTGTAGAGGGAAGAGATTTTACGATGCGTCTGATATAAAGGAGGATCTCGTTATCCCGGTTACTATCGGCGACATAATCTTTTCTTCGCTTCCGCCAGCCAGCGGGTGTCACGGTGTAAAGTTTATCACGCGTGATACGGCACCGTCTGTTTCCACGTGTCAGATCCAGTGCCGTCCCCGCAACCGTCCCTCTCTTTACCCTCTCCTCTCAAGAAAGCGAGACTATTGCGCGTTGGATCAAGTCGCCAAGTTCAGGTTAAGGCGCGCTATCGTGAAAATGTCGTGTCCGCGATATATCCCGGGATATTCTCCCCTTCTTTCGAATTCCCGTGACGGATGTAACGATCTACGACGTGGATAACCGTCATTCTCGTTCGCGATCGTTATCGACGAGTGGCGGAGAGCCACGTTGTGAAAAGCGCGTTCGCCGCGGAGAAAGAAAAGGAACGAAAGATCGTTATTCCTGATTTAACCCGGTCAAGCCTCTTGACGATTACTCCGCCTCTGTGCGTGCAGAGCGATTATTATGTAACGATGACGATGATGAGATTACGAGGGACCGCGCGCGTAAACCTATTTCCATGTGCCGAGTAAATGAGCGCGAGCGACGACGCTTTATGCGTCGACATCGGTTTTAATTACGCTATCGATAGTCCGATAAGCACTAAAATATTTTTCGCCCGTAACTCCGGCCGCGTCGACCTAATTTCGCTACCGGCGGTAAAGTTTAATTACCTCCCGCGAGAGCAGGCCGTTTAAAGGGAATAATGATTTACGTAATTCATTTTTCTAAAGAGAGATGGAGAGAAAGAGAGAGCGAGAAAAAGTTTAATATATAAAATATTCGGAATTAGATATCTATACACTGTTGGAAAATTGGTGTACTTTTGTAAAAAAATTTGCTGGTTAAAGTTTTTGTGTTAAATAATCAACACATTCATATGTAAATTAAACACATGTCTGCTTTGTTAACTGAATTTAACAAATATAAATTTAAAATTATTGAAATGATTTTAAAAATATGTTAAAGTAACACAATTTGCACGTATTTATTAAATGTGTTAAAATTTACAGAAAAAGAGTGTTGATTTTATTCTATAGTAGAAGTGGGGATGACTGCGTGTTACTTATTACCATTCCTATATGAAAAGAACATTTCTTATATGTTAATTTTATCATAAAAGTTATGTAAATTGTACACACAATTAACTTTAAATTACGATCAAAATTACATTTCTTTTCTGTTGAAATATTAACATGATATCAATGTTACCATTTAACACATCTTTATTATGTTAAATTAACACAAAAGTTTGAGTGGACCGTTTGAGACATGTGCACTGCAAATCCAAGCGTGTTATTTTTACACGCATAAACATCTAAAAATGACACATTTGAGTGAAGCCTTTTCTATATGTTTCTTGCCATTTTAGATTACGTCATTTAACACGTTTAATCGTATTAAATTAAAAATTAATACGTTCAATCGTGTTAAATGACATGATTTAAAACGGTAAGAAATGTGTAAGAAGAGCTTCAGCTAAGTAACACGCTTAGATTTGCAGTGTGATTTATGTTAAATTTAACACAAATTTTCCAACTGTGTACTATGTGAAATAAAAAAGCTTCAGTATATAAAATAAGCAAATAAAAAAGCTTTAGTATATAAAACAGGCTTTAGTGCCAGTGTTTACGTTGCAAAATCTAAAAGAAAAGTAATAAATAATCGAAATTAACGAAGACATTACGCTATACATGGGAATAAATTAAATCTCATCCGTTCTTCTCACCCCGCGTCCGTGATAAATCTTCTTTCCTCGAGACTCTCCGGTGTCTCGTTCCTCAACTAGCGGAAGATAAATCTCTATCTTTGTAACACGCGACGTCGCGGTTTATTCATATCGCGTAGGAGCCGGGGCTTTTAGTTTTCAATTATCCGCGACGCCCCTGTCTAGTTGTTCCGTTGGAAAGAAACCGGCCCGGGAGAGAACGCGCTATCGGCGTGGACAGCTTTGTTATAAGCAGGCTTTGCCAAGTTTCCCACGATAAACTTCGGTCGCCTACCATGAGCATTACGTCGCTTCAAGCGAGCGTATAAAAGTAATGACAGTATAAAGAAATAAGAGTTGAACGGACTGACGCCAGAGATTTGTAACAGGCGTGACTTGAATGTACCGAGCACATACAAACATACACACGTTTCTTAATTAAACAATTACTTATATGCAATTGAACATTGCGTTTATTAGATCAAACCAGCTGTTGATATGCCAGACGCTTCTGTTACTCTCTAATTCATTAAACATGAAGTATCATTTAATAAAAAAAAATAGGGTGTACCATCGGGGCGTTTATCGAAAAATCACGAACCGTCAAAAGTTTAAGATCAAACACCCTCACCCTAAACGAGAGAGCAGGGGAGACACGGGGAGAGAAGTTCGTAGAGAAAAATGGAGCAAAGTTTCGCTGCGGAGAAGCTCGCGAGTGTCGCAAACTGTGTAGGACCTATGCTAACTCACCGAGTGGCGCAAAGACGCGTTGTAAGCGTAAAACCGGCTCGATTCGCTCCCTTATGCCCCTCGCATTGTGCCCCCACAATGCATACGGACGATTCAGGAGGCGGTCCCGGCGAAAGGCGAATGCATAATGCTTGGCATGCCCGAGTTTCCTTCTTCGTTGCTGCGTATTTTAAGTCGCAGCTGCTGCGTGGGTTGAGGAGAACGGGGGGTGAGGGGGAGAGCGCGAGAAAGGGGCTGGAGAGGCCCCCTCGGTGCAAAACTTGCGGGAGTTTGTCACCCCGTCGCGAAACACACTCGCGCACGTGGTCGAGGAAATTGCAAAGTTTCCTACGGGACTTTTGCGCCACGTGTCAATTCCACAACGCGGTTGCTTCCCCCTCCGACACCCCTTTCCCTCCCCCCCGTCGTATGTTACGCCGAAATATTAACCGCTACATATTCGTCGGTGCGAGCGCCGACTCTTCCATTTCCGTGTCCCTCGTATATTTTCCTGGGTTCTCAAATAAAAATTCCTGGGCCATCCGAACGATATAATCAGTGATGTGCGTTTACGTGTAAAGAATTAATTCTTTACATACAGAGTAAAGAATATAAACAATGTAAAATATGTAAAGAATGTAACGAAACAATATGTAAAGAATGTAACGAAACAATATGTAAAGAATGTAAACAATGTAAAATATGTAAAGAATTGAAAAGTTTGACCTTCGAACAGTCAAAAAAACTTCTGCATATATACTACTCTTAAAATAACCGATTCTAATAAAACTGACGAATATTAAATAAAGCTCATTCATTCACACCTGACAATGGATAATTGTGATATTTGGTTTATTATATTATGTTGAATTAAAGTAGAGTAAAAAAATCATTTTTATTATTATGGTAAACTTGTATATATTTGGTTTGGAAAATTTAAATAAAAGTTATTTAAAAAAATTATCTTATTTCTTATTCTTAATTTAAAAAAATGTTTTCGTTTTTATAAATGTAAATCAGCCAATTACGAAATTCTTTACATTGTTTACATTGTTTACATTCTTTACATTCTTTACATTTTTACGTGAAAAATATCAATGTAAAGAATTAATTCTTTACACGTAAGTAATCATGTAAAGAATTGACGTAAACTATACGGCACATCACTGACAATAATAAAAATAGTTTCTTTGAAATTTTGATGACTTACGATTTTGATGCGCGCATCTCGTTCGCTAGGCTACGTTCGCTTAAGTGATAACTGCGGACCTCGCAACATGGTCCCTGAGATCGACAAAGAAACGAAAGAAGGAAAAGTAAGAAAAGGAAAGAAAATACGCGAAGGGGGAGCGAAGAGAAAAGAGAAAGAGGCTCCGAAGTATCGTTATTTACACGTGTCTGCCGTACGAAGTATCGATCACAGTTTCATGTTATTTCGTACCTAACTCCCTCTCTCTTTCTTTGGCATATATATGAAGTGTTGTACATTATTAACAAAGTTAAGCCAAGTTCAAAGGATCAAGGGCGAAAAATTCGCGATCAACGTTCCACGTCAGAAACGGTATATCGTATATTGAATCACATGAAGGACCTCCTCACCCGGAAAAGTGCACCGACTTTATTTTCACGTCCAGCCCTTCGACTCGCGGACTGCTGTTCCATCGGAACGGCTCGTGATTTATCGCCAGGATATTTTTGCAATCCACGTGCCGGCCACGCGGACAACAACTGACGCGTGTGTACGTAACGCGGATCGAATTGCAATGTTTTAGCGTAACGATCGTGCGCGTCGCTACGAGATGCACTCCACGCACCACCCACACCACACCAGTTTTTGTCGTCCCACGCATCCGCCGGTACTCTTACGCAAGGACGCGACGATTGTGTACGAAACCAATTTTCATTAACGAAACAGTAAACTCGGGCGAATAAATTCGGCAAAAACAGGAAATGTCCTCGCGTCTTGTAAACGACCGAGAAAACGGGGATTTATCGCGATCGATGTGACCCGAAAGAATCAGTATCGGGGCGGGAATAAATTAGGATGCAAAGTACTTTACTCGTCGAAAAGGGAACGGCAGATTTCTTCCGGTTGACAATAACCCATAGTAACATCGATCTTTGCGAGTCGGGCGAGACGATCGTTCTGACTTGATTGGCAATAACGTGGATAGAGAGCGAAAACGATTACGGGGGTGAAACTCGAAACGCTCGTCAGGCCACAGAATCGCTCGACTCATCGGCACGCAAAAAAGTTCTCGTTCTTTCTTTCTCTCGTATATTTTTCGCCTGCCGGAATATAAAAACCCGAGCTAGTTTCTTTTACACGTTTTTGATTTGCAAACTTTTAAGTAAAAATGTTTATATAATGTATTTTTTTTTTAATTATGATAATAGTACATAAGTACTTTTACTTAAAAAGATGAACTAATTTTTACTGGTATAATATTAGAATATTGGATAATATTAAACATTAGATGATAATATTAAAATATCAAGAACCATAATACAGCAATTTTCATCGTGTAGACTTCGCAAGCCCATCAATTTTTTAAATATTTGCTTAACATTATGTTAATAATATTCAAATCGCATTCATACAATGTAAACGTTGGTTTTTCGGCGCAGGATAATGCGATGGAATAATTCATCCCATCAACCCATTGACTCCCCCGTAGTTTCTGTTTCGCAAAAAACGCGTAAACCTCAAAGGTTAACGCGCTCGTAATTTACTTAAAAATTTCGTCACGTCGCCGCAAGTTTCAGAAACTCGGGAGCGATCTCATCTATCCTTCGATCCTGTTCCATCAACCTGGCCCCGGTGCAATTTGACGGTCTACCGATTGCGATTTTGCGGCTTACAGCGAGAAGGAGAGTCCATTAAGTTGCGATCATCGTCTCGGTCGCGATCGCGGGACGAAGAGGGACGTTGTGAAAGGTTTTTACTGAAAGGCCGCCGGGGCGGTGCGGTGAGACTAGCGTATCTCTCGGTTAAGTGATCGATAAGCTATCCATGAAACGGCAGGAAGCACACGCGCGCTCTATTTGCTCGTCGCCGAGCTTACGATCTCCGACGTATACGTTTATAAACGCACGCGCTCGCGTCGCGAAACGTTTGCGAAGCAAAGCGTAAAACGCGGGGATTTACAGGACATTATCCTGAAGTCGGGATCGCGGATTAATTCCGGTGATCCCCGGTACATGCGGAAGCTCGAGTAATCTCCGCGTCTCGGCGATCTAGGTTCTAGCTGTCATTCTTGAGTTTATTACGACAGGCAGGTTAATTATTTTATTTAATATCCCGGTCATTGTTCTCTATCTCGCCAGGTGCCGCGCAATGAATCGCTAACTCTAATAAATTTTTGCAAATTAGTCCATTCTGCTTGTGACGGATATTCGTGAAGAATATACAGATCGTCGTGAAAAACGCGCGTTTTCTTCGGAAGTAGAAATTATTTACAAGAAATATGTATGGTTATTTATGTACTTTATAACTGTATATTTAGATTTTCCATAAATCTAATATTTTTTAACATATCTCCATCCTTATTATTTTTGTTAAATTATATTTCTTCTATAAATAAAAATTGGAGACAATTTTATATCAAAAATACAGTCGTATATATAATAGTTATTTTACAATTTACAAAAATAAATTATTTTACAAATATTTTTAAAAAATATATATTTTTGGAAAATTTAAATACACAGTTATAAAATATATAAATACCTTAAAAGTTTTGTTGAAAATATTTTTTTATATATCTTACCGTATTGACAATAATTACTTAGAATCAAATATAAGCGTTAGTCATATAACTTGATACATTTTTTTCATGTCTTCAACTTTAATCTTTTAGATTTTTGTGTTTAACAAAATATTTCGAAAAGAATCAAATCGGTTTCGAACAATTGTAAGATGCCCTTTATTAATAGTAATAAGAAACAAGTGTTTCAATGTCGATGCATTTACGATGTTTGACATACAGAATATCGAAACTTCAAAGATCGAAAGAAATAAATCTCCGAGATCCGAATAGACTAATATAATAGACTATTTAAAATACAATTTTACTAGAAATATAAGAAGTAACAATATAATAATAAATAACATGACTTTCGTGAACTCCAAATTTATAAAGCAATAACTGTGGAGATGCCTGCTTCACGATTCAGTCTCGGAATGCGAGAGGATTGTTGAGCCACCGCTAATCCCAATTGCTTCGCGCGGGCCTAAATTTCTGATCCTCAGCAGACTAATCTACGGTACGACGGTGAAAGCAACTCCCTTACAGTTTCGTTTACGATCCTCGAGGGCTCTACAAGACGCGCCGCGGCTTACTACGGGGAAGCCGGGAATAGACTACACGGACAGCTATCTACCGCCTCGGCACTTAGAAGAGAAAACATTTCTTTCTCGACACGAGTGTCGATTGCCAGCGATAACGATACTGTCACATAATTGCATCCACTCTGCGTTCAATAGCAACATCATCGTGACACGTTTCGTAATGCTTCAAATATCGCGATATAAATATTCAGGCGAAAAAAACAAGAAAGAGAGAGAAAGAGAGAGAGAAAGCGATGCTGCAAAAAGCTGCACGCGAATCAGTACAACAAGAAGTTGAGGCGAATATTTTGTTTCCCAGTGTAGAAAATCGATTCGTGGTGCTCGCGTCGCCCGAAAACTTGGGGAATACTTTTTGCGGATGAAGTTTCCCCTGGAATCGCGCCAGCGACGACATCGAAGCGAAACGCGATCCCCGAACTTCAGTCTTGATCGCGAACTTTGCAAAAATGCACGATGGACGTGCAAAGTGCACTTCGGTATTTCGTTCCGACGGCGGATCGGCAAATATACAGAGAGATGCATTAGAGAGACGCACAGACTGCATAAACCGTTTTCCGTCTCTGGAGCTCTGGTACACGCGAAGACGAGGGACGCGAAGATTATATTCGTTTTGCGGGCGACAGACGCGCGACAGCGTTCTTCTCTCCTCCCGTCTCTTCCGCAGCGAGAGAAAATATCTCGTCACGGAGGGAATTCGCGGCGACGCGGAAGCTCGTCGGAGCGTCTTGAATATAAACCGACTATTGGGGGGGCGATTCCGGTGCACGCCGCCTACGAGGAGGACTGTCGCCGTAGCGAAGGCTGGCGCGGGCGGGCAGGGGGTGTGCTATCCATTTTCGTTCGGGATCTGAAATTCAGCCGCGCTTCTTCAGCCGCAAACTCTCGAAATCCGGAAGTGGCGGAGTCGACCCGTGAATCTAAATCCCCGCGTCGCGCTGCCGGTAACGATTTCCTTCCTGCGACCAGACGAGACCAGACGAGACGGCTCCGCTCCGGATTCTTCCTCCGCGAGGAACAGGAGGACCACGAAGAATCACGCCTGAAGCGAATGAATCACCCGGGGCCCGGTTCATTAGCGTCCATTTCGCAATCGGATGTTCGATTTTACTCTTTCCAATCATATTCGACATTCTCACGGTCCCCAGGATCCCCCGATTCGGAAACGTGGAACTCGCGAAGGGTACGTGACGAGATAGACGAGCCTCTCATTGTCAGAGACAAATTTCTATTATATATATCAGACGCACAAAATCCATTAGGGTAACTCCGGTATTTACGCCGCGCGGGGATTTACGCCGCAGAAGTCAGAAAAAATAGAAGGAGTACAGGTAATTTGCTCGCAACCACTCTGTTATGTGCCTTTATGCCATATTAGTATTGTGTTGTGATTTCAGTTCTTTACTGATAATATTAACGAAACCATCGTAAGTTGAATCGATTTCTCAATGTATTAAGTAGCGCAATCATGTATTACGACCTACGTAAAATGATTACTGCAAAGAATGTAAAAGGCTTAATGGTTATTTCATGATACATAAATGTAGAGGGATAGTAAAGAATGGAATACAGCAAAATACAAGTGCATAGCTCTTGTATTCTTTGTTTAGCTTGATATCTTGTATATCCCACCTATTTAGGATATACGGCATTTTTAGCGTGCGGGATTTATGCCGTAGTACAAACGCTCTGTAGTCTAGAGTCCTAAAAAGTAGAGAGACGCAAACTTGTTCCCACTTTCTGATTGGTGGTTATAGCCACCAATTGGGCCCGCAAAGGTACAAGATTATTATTATGTTTCGCGTATTTGTTTATTATTCTTATACTCTAATAAACCTTTTATACACATTTATAAGTTATTGTATATCATTTTATTGCCTTATTTATAAACATTATATGTAAATTTTTTATAAGGCATATCTTACCCATGAATAGTCATATATCCCACCCCTATGCGATATATGGCAAAAATGCAAGGGTTTCTAAAAGTTTTTTTTATTATATAATACAAAGAATAAATATTTCATATTTCTAATTTTTTTTATAGTAGTAGACAATATAAAGTTTTTATTGGTATAATTCATTTGCCTTAATTGCCTTAAACATAGTAAAGAGTACTTTATAAATTAAGTTTTCCTTAGGTGCGGCGTATATACCGGAGTTACCCTAACCCTTTGAAGCATGGTGGGATCCCACAATCCCACCCTTTTTTCTTCATTTTTAATTATTTAAACTATATGTTTTTGATCTTTTCATCTGGATTTTTTATATTTTTAAGATCTATAAGATGTTATAACAAACATATAATAAAAAATGTGAAGAATTAAATTTTGTTAGTTGTAACAATGCTATAAATAAAAAAATTGTGAAAAGTTGCATATTTTTTAGAAAAAATGTATTTTACAGTGATCTATAAGTATAGTATCGTCATAAAACTTGCATACTTTAGGTTTTTGGAGTCGCTGATTACGAATCTGAGGTCGAAATTCAAAAATTCCAAATGGCGGGCCTGAATTGCAAAAATTTAAGCGATTTGCGTAAAATTGGATCCGCCATTTTGAATTTTTGGATTTCGACCTCAGATTCGTAGTCAGCAACCCAAAAAACTTATAAGTACACAGGTTGTCTGTAAATTAACAATAAAGAAAAATGTGTGCTTTAAAGGGTTAAATGATATAGTGTCATTGTATGACAAGGGAACAGATTGCGCAATTCGTTTTTCAGCCCTTACGCGCGTGGATCTCCGAATTAAGATCCCCCGAATGGAGCGCGGGGAGATAAATACTCGCCACGGCGAATGTATCGGATTTGCGAATTTGCGGAATATACACGGACAACCTGTTTGTTTTCAGGATAGCGTGGAAGGACGCAGCTGCCGCGCGACGATGGCGGCGTACAAATTGTCAGGAAGAACACGTTCGGATTCCTCGGTGAAATAAGCAACCGCGGATATCGTAAGTGGTAAAGCCGCTTATTCGGGCCGGCGGACTTGCTCAGACTTCCTCCGACTCTCACGGCGCTCCCATGGTAAAATGAAACTTTTGTCGCACCTGTTGCACGACAGGTGTATTTTTGACGGATGCGCGCGCTCTCGACCGGCATGTGAAACCCGCTCTCACGACTCGCGTCATCGAATCACGACGGTTTGACGATCCCGCCCGACGAAAAGGCGCCTCCAAGTTTGCGCGTTTCTAACTTGCTAATCTCATTTCTAAGTTTATTGTCGCCAGTCACCGTCTCGCTCGAGCATCTCGGAAAAACGCGATCGCTCCAGGAAGTTAATTACTGATCGGACGCGAAGTTGCGAGCCGCGAGATGAGCGCACGACGGCCGAGCGAGCGAGTTCGAAGATGGATCCGCGTGCGCGATGGAACGGGTAAATTCATCGCGAATTGTGAGTGATGCTGAAGTGAGAGAGAAAGAGAGCGAGAGAGCGGCAAGATGATGGACCTGCTCAATATAAGCGAGATTCAGAATATCTGCCTGCTACCGGAAGACCTGGACGAGCTGGAGGATCCTCGAACGCCGACTTTGAGAAGGGTCAGTTACGGTATCGTGTTGCCGGCCATTTGTTGCCTCGGCATCATCGGAAATATCTTGAATCTCGTCGTCCTCACTAGAAGAAATATGCGCGGCACCGCTTACATCTATATGAGAGGTGAGTGTCATCTATTTGTCTGTCGTTATTTATTTCTCCATCGCGAAACCTACCCGAGTAGAAATTTTGTCAGGTATGCCTGCTGTCAGACGAGGTCCGAATCAGGCCCAGAAACGGTATCCTTAAATAGGGCTGCCATAAATTTAGAACTTTATCAGGACCGCATATTCTAAGACGTACACTGAGAGAAAAATTTATGATATTTGTGACTATAATGAAAAGTTAAATA
>NJRP01000082.1:188160-198336 GCA_003063835.1 Aphaenogaster floridana | reverse complement strand
TAATTTTATAGTATTTTATACTTCCCGGTAAATGTTTTCAGATCGAGAATGTAGTCGCGGACAATAATCAAATCATAAAATTATTAAATTGTAAACTTAAATTAATAATTAAATCTTATAGTTTAATTCTTTGCGATCCAATTTCTCGTAAATAAGGAAAGATTAAGTATTTCGTCCTCATTTTCATCTAATCGACTGGTCTAACGTAAATAAAAAAAATTTTATTACTTGGCGGAATTGAAATCCTAAAAATATAGTTTGCCGATTATAAATTACAATATGAATGTATAGTCATAATTCGCGCAAGTTTTTCTTTGGTTTCTTAATATAATAGCGTTAATACAGTATTTATTTGTCACATAGTCATCTCTTTGAGATTGAAGATAGAATAAAATTATCGACGTCGCGACAAGCATTTTCTCGGCAGTGAAACAGAAACGAGCTTATAGTAACGAAAAGTAGATCTGAAAGTAGCCTTCTGTGTTGATAACATCTTTCCAGACGAGAGAAAAGGGCGAGCTGGGTGCATTGAAATAAGAGACGACGGGGAGGAAGAAGCGGCGCCATTAACAGTGTAATACCTTCCAATAAAATTATTCCATGTTTACGTAATATCGGGACAGGAAGCTCGATTGCATTACTTTCAGTGGGGTGCATTATCGGACGCTCAAGAGCACGCACGTTTCGGTACAGGGAACATCGTTAGCGCGTGCGTTCGCGCGCACGTCGATTATCCGCAATTATTATCTGCCGATTATTCCTAACAAAAAACTGGATGCCTAAAAGAAACATCTGGGAAAGAAATGACAAAGATATCTCTGTACATTACCTTTGTGATCGAAACCATTTCTCGCAAATGAGTGAAGATCAAGCATTCCATTCTCAATTTCATCTAATCGGTTGGTCTTTTAATAAATATTTCCAGGAAAGAATGTTGTCGCAAACAATAATAAGATCATTAAATTTATTAAACTGTTAAATAATAATTAAATGTTATAATTTAACCCTTTAAAATTTAATTTATCGTAAAAAAACCAAAGATTAAGTATTTCAATTTTATCTAATCGATTGGTCTAACACGAAGCAGAGAAAAAAATTGTTTTTAAAAAAAGTAAAAAAAAAATATAGTTTACTGATCACAATTGTATACAGATTCGAATGCTTGAAGAATTGTGTGATAGGCAACGCAATGCATTATGTCGAGTCTCACAGGATCGCAAAAGATTTAAATATAAAAACTAAGAGATATCTCTTCTTCGCAAGCGCACGAAAAAAGCATTAACACACGAAAAGAACGGTTTTACTGAAGTACATATATAAAAATTAGGCCAGATACAGATCTAAAAATAATTATGTTGGGGACCATCAAAATAATTAAGTAGAACACTCAAGCATGATGATGATGCTGCCAAAAGGTTTTGACATTTTAGCGACCAGTTTGAGCGTCCTACATAATTATTTTGTTGATGATTCAACCTAATTATTTTTAAATCTGTATCTGATCTAATTTTTATATATACTTTAGCAAAATTGTTTTTTCTGTGCAATCTAGCACAATCTAATTATTTTTTCTGTGATGCACACAATTCGTGTGCCTTTTCTTTTAATGTAAATTGGACAATCATTTACGCGCTTTCAATGCCGAACTTACTTAAGAAAATTTTAAGGGAAGGCCGTGTCGACCGGTCCTTCCTCCTTTTAATCCTTCTCTATTTTGGACGAAAACACTTCATCCGCAAAATGCTCGTGCAAAGAAATTTCGCTGGCGCCTCGTCCCGAAAGCAGCCATTAGGGAATATCCTCCGAAACTTCGAAAATTCGACGTTACACGCCGTGCGAATTTTCCATAGAGATTAACGGTCTGTTTCCCCGACCGGAAAAAGACGGGTATTACTCTCAATTAACCTTCCAATCGTTACGCCCGTCGATTCGACTGTTTCACTGTAGGCCGCTCATCAATATTCATCGCCATAGTTTCGCGGGACAACAACGCGATCGGGTAACGTGTATCCGTTTCGGAAACGCGCGCGTCGGGCACGTCGGAAAACGCTTGCAGCTCGTCGCTGGTTAAATAGGCGGTAACCTCGTCTTATGTCCATTTCTACCAATATAGATTAATTTTAATCTCGGTTTAATTTACTCTTTATCTTTTTCTAATTTTTAGAGCTAGAAAAAGATAAAGAGTAAGTTAAACCGAGATTAAAGTTAATCTACATTGGTTTAGAAATGGACATTTCTCGCCGAAAATAAACGGCGAAATTCTGCACTAAAAAAATTATTTTTTTAACTGCAACCAAAATAGGGGAACCCGGGGCATAACGGGAACGCTAAGGTTTAAACAAGTTTACAACGTATTAAAAATAAATAAATGAACTTTGTTTGGCACTAAAATATTCTTTGAAATATCCACTATAAGGAGGAAACAAGTTTTACTACAAAAGAATAGTTTGAAAGAACGAAATTATTGTTTTTCGAAAACGTGAGTTAACCTTAGTATGGATTTTATGCAGGGCATAATGGGATACCTTGAAACTTGTTTATTTCTCAAATATTAATGTCCAAAATTTCTTAGAAATGATTTTTTACAACACGCAATATATGTAAAAATGTATTATTATACTTTCAATTAATAATAATTATTACACTTTTCTTATTACAGTATACCTACATTTTTCTCATTAAAATATAAATAAATATTATTACAATATAGGTAAATGAAAATTAAAATGTGGTGTAATAATTTTTGGTACAATATGTTGCGCAACATAACATATATACTGATATATCATATGAAAAGGAAAAATAAAACATTTGTCCCGTTATGCCCTGAAATGTATAAGTTTACTTTAGGTAATATAAATCATCACAGATAATCGATATTTGCACAGACACTTTACTAAATTGACAAGAAAAGATCATTTAATAACGTAAATATACTTACGGTAATAAAAAATAGAATTTTATCTTTGCTTACCATATGTAAATGTCTCAAAGAAACTGTAACTCAGTCGCGGAGAGCATAGCGAACGCATTAAATAATTTCTAGCATTTTTCAGCTAAAAATAATATGGAAACTAATATAACAGCACGCGGGTATGGTCGGTGTCTAGACGCGCGTACGGTCCGAGCTGACTACAAAGAAGGCTTGTTTTTATACGCGAAGACGCGATCTTCAGGTGTTGGATAATGCGCTGCGGTTATAATGAAAATCTCGCGATCGCATTGCCAAATAGATCGTTTTGACACGGAGCCAAAGTAATCGGCGGCTTGTTTCCATCGGAGCCTCCAACCGAGATTCTGAACCACCATACATAACGTCCTCGACGACCCGGCTTATTTTTTTGGCGCCGTGCCATTATTTGTGCCGAGTGCCGCCCACGATTTCGACCATTAGCCGCGTTCCGCCCTTATTAATAGCCCTTTCATCGCCCCCGTGTATTTTTAGACGCTTCGAGGAAGAACGATACGCGCTATTGACATTGAACCTGTTGCCGCGGCGATTGATATCGATGAATTAATTCGTGGTAAGAAGCGGAAAAAATTTGTTACGGATAAATTGTAAATTGGAAATGAAATTTAACTCTGACATATCAATTAAATCTGCATATCGGGGTTGAAGTTATTTAATAGCCTTCGCTTCTTCTCTTTCTGCTTCGATTAAAGATAACTTAATAAGTTGAACTCTAAAACGCAAGAAAAATTTTTAAATATATTTTTTTCAATTATATTTATATTTTAAATATATTTTTAAAATAAGTACCTTCTTATATACACATATCACATATATCGTAAATTTGTACTTTCTACCTATTTCACTATCAAGATTGAGATAAACACCGTGTAAAATATGTTGCTCGTTGGATTTATTTAATAGCCACGCTAGCCTTCGCTTCCTCTTTCTGCTTCGATTAAAGATAACTTAACAAGTTATACTCTAAAACGCAAGAAAATTCCATATCTTCAAAATAAATATCTTCTTATACAGGGTGTTTCAGAATTGCACGGCACTATTTTAGGGAAATATTTTCTAGGTCAAAATGAACAAAAAAGTTTATATAAACATATGTCCCAAACTTGTTTATTAGTAAGATATTAAAGAGTAAAGATTATGTTTAACAGTAAAACACACACATACATTTATAGTACGTTTTCGAAGTGGCCTTCATTTTGTTGAATGCAGCATTCAGCACGATGAATTCGTGTTTCTGTGACAAGCCTTATGGCATCAGGATTATTCCTAATAGTTGCTGCAGCTTCTATTATGAGATTTCTTGATTCTTCTTGCGTGCCAATAGGTCTACAATAAACTAAAGACTTCTACAAATCTTCGAAGATATTCCAATACGAGATAGACAGGGAATGTGGTTTATGCACGATGGTGCACCAGCCCACTTTTCTCGCATTATTAATAACTATTTAAACGGCGGCCACTTCGAAAACATACTTTAAATGTGTGTAAGTGTGTGTGTTTTACTATTAAACATATAATCTTTACTTTTTAATATCTTACTAATAAATAAGTTTGGAACACAAGTTTATATAAACTTTTTTGTTCATTTTGACCTAGAAAATATTTTCCTAAAATAGTGCCGTGCAATTCTGAAACACTCTGTATATATATCATATATATCATAAGTCTGTACTTTCTACATATTTCACTATCAAGATTGAGACAAACACCGTATAAAACGTTGCTTGTTAGATTTATTTAATAGTTACGCTAGCCTTCGTTTTTCCTTTCTGCCTTGATCAAAGATAACACTTAACAAATTGAACTCTAAAACGTAAGAAAATTCCATATTTTCAAGATAAAAATACCTTCTTATACATATATCGTAAGTCTGTACTTTCTATACATACTTCACTGTCAAGATTGAAACAAACACCGTATAAAATGCGTTGCTCGTTGGATTTATTTAACAATGATGCCAGCTTTCGCTTCTTTCTACTTTGAGTAAAGATAAAACTTAACAAGTTGAATTTTAAAACGCAAGAAAGTTCCATATTTTCAAAATAAATACCTTCTTACATACGATATATCGTAAGTCTGTACTTTCTACATACTTCACTGTCAAGATTGAGACAAACACAGTTGCTCTCCTGAAAAACCGTTAATTTATTTTTCAATTTGGAAAGTGGCGGAGATATATCGCGCATACAGAACGCAGTCGCTTTCGACGAGAGGAACAACAACGAGGTTCCCGACGGTCGGGTCCGGTCCACGCTTTCATGCTCGCTGCGGCGAATTGTCCTCCGCAGCTTCCGTTCCCCGGGAACTGAAGATTCGGCGGTTTTTACGGCGCCGTCGATGTCCGTGCCCGTTTCCGGGGCAACGTGGCCAGCGCATTAGGCGAGGAAATTACTCGGCAATTCGATTTTGGCATTTTCGCCGGGTTGCGCGCCGTGCCGTCCGTTTCGAATGGAACCGGATTCACGACCCTCTCGTCCCGATGGGGCGGCACGTCGCCGAGCCGTGTCTTTATCGCCGGCCGGGTTCCTTAAGGATTAGATCCCGCCGCGGCCGTAACACGTCCCCGCATGTACGAAGCTTCTTCCTTTCGCTTAACTCCGCAGCCGCAGCTGCAAAGCCGCGGAATACAGCCTGGAGCTCTGCGCTCCATGGAATCGCGTCGCAAGAGTGCAAAGCCGGCTCTAAGTGGTTTACGCTATCCCGAAGTGCGCTCGCTGCGGAAGCACTGTCTCACGTGCGCCCGCTCAATTTCGCCTAGCCTAGTCTCGAGCTAATTTCTTTTTTCTACAAATCTATCCCGGATTAGCGCAAATTTAAACCTCTCAACGCGTGCACGTACCCTCAAATTCACGCACGTACACGCCTTGAAGATAAACAGGGATCGCGTACGTGTCTCATGCATGCTACATCAGGTAGAAGTAAGGAGAGACAAGAATGGTTGGATATAAAACTGAATTTGAATAAATATGTGATATCGGACAAGCAGCGGAACTTTTTATATAAATTTTGGATCGAGATCCTTTACCGATAGCTAAAGAATATCGCGACATTTACTATGGAAGATCAACGGGTCGTTTATAGTTGCTGATTCGATATCGATACTCGATGAAGATATTGCGTTATCAGGAGGGTACAACAATCGTGCGAAACCCTCGGTTTTCTCACGCGTGTTAGGACCCTTAGGGGGATTTAGAGGATTAGAAGAGGTCGACGAAACACAGAAAGAGAGAGAAAGAGAGTAGGAAAGAGACAAACATAAAAATAAGAGAGATATCGCGGTGCAACTTTGCTTGTTCCATACCATATCATATGTAGTCACAGCTTCTTTGTACAGTTCTCTCTCTCTCTCTCTCTCTTTCTCTCAATTTTTTAATTATTTTTATACTTAGGTATAAGTATATATTTATATACATTTTTCAGCATTTTTTTACACGCCGATAACTATCGGTCTTGAAGCCCAGTTTCAAACTAAAGTTTAGTATTACATTTAGGATAGTAATATCACATTTAATTAAATTGATAATCAATTTAATAATAATGATGCTAACCATCTTAAAACACTGTAAAGAATTTGTTGTAAAAAATCTCTCTAACCAGGGTTTTCGCAGATTATTAAATTGATCGATTTAATTAAATGTGATATTACTATTTCAGTTTTAGCTTGAAACTGTATTTCAAAATAGTTATCGGTGTGTTTGCTAAAACAATATATATAAATTCATGTTAAAATATTAAATATTAGGCATAAAAATCCAGCCTGATCAAATAAACTTGTATAGGTACATATATATATTGAGTGTTGTTTACATATCAATGCATTTTTTAATTTATTTTTATATTTGCTTGATTTTTAAATGTAACACATTACACTGAAAACAATAATGTATATAATGTTTTAGTGTTTGAGAGGATGCTATCTTAGAGCGCGCTCAATAAATAACGATATCTATCTATCTATTTCTCTCTCTCTCTCTCTCTCTCTCTCTCTCTCGATTCCCTATAGCCAATGTATATATGTATTCTAGACTTTAATCGCCTTCCTTCGAGTTTCCGCGATGCCGGGCTCAACCGTCCTTGATCCCGGCATCCATCAAGAAACTTGGTATCCGGAGTAGGTGTGTCGACACGTTTCTCTTCCGTGAAAATTCTCACCTGCTTTTACCATCAAACTCATCAAGATTAATGATTTAACTAGCAGTTCGCGAACAACAAACTAATGAAATCTCATTTGAAAGTTCCATAAATAGCGCGACGGTCACCGCAAATTACTGGTCCGCGGAATGTATAACTTCATCGATTACAGTCGCTTACAATTAGAGTTAGATAGCAAGCACTTGTTATATTTTACATAATAGAAATGCACCGAGGCTTTCGTAAGTGTTATACTTTATTATATGACGACTCAAGCTATAATCGTATTGATTAAATAATTATATAAAAAATGATTGGAGAGAGAGAGAGAGAGAGAGAGGAGGGAGAGGGGGGAGAGAATTCATAAATAATCTTACTAAAAAATGTTAAATCTCAATGTGACGAAAACATAAAATATTCACCGACGTGATTAAACCCATTGAGAAATCTGTCTGGCGGGAATGGGCGTTTTGTACGTGTGGCATACAATCGTGGAATGGCGGAATAAAATCCTGAGAGTATCTCGTTCCCTCGCTCATGTAATTCGAGTTTCCACTGGTCCAATACTACCCTTGATCTTGCTATCAGGCATGGATATCCGCCTACCCACAAAGGAGACACGCAAAGAGATGTGCCTCTCGCGAGATCCAACTCGTCTTTCATTGTGCATCTTATGCCGTTGTAAAAAGAATATAAAGCTTAAGTGTATTTTACAGAACGCTCTGTGTGTGGAAAATATTTTATCAATAAAAATAATCGGACCAAAAATGTCAACTCATTGACTATCGCGTAATATTCCCATCAATAATGGCATCTCTCAATCATTTTTATTTACACTATTTTACGTTACTTCTCTTTTCACTAATTATTCGCTGAAGAAATGTCAGTATTGCGACTAAATTTTATTAATGTGCTTTTATTAATTGTTGTAACTTTTTATTAATGATTCCAAAAGCAATTATTCAAGATTTAACAAGATCAAGATCTTGTTTAAATAAATTGGTCATTCCACCTCTACATTTATTCTTCTTATCTTCATTTACTTAAGGCTAATGCAGTGTTTCTCAACCTTTTTTCATATGTGCCCTTTTTTCCAATATCAATTTTTGTGGCGCCCCCTTGCAACTCTTGTGTCGAGACACTGAAGAAACCCATAAAAATTGGCAGCACAAAAACAGGAAATTGACTTATTGAAAATTATTATAATAGACATATAATACTAATATATATATTACTGTAAGTATATTTTCAGACTTTTCGTTAATGTTGAGATTAAACCTATTGAGATTAAATCTATTAAACTTTAATAGATTTTTCTTCAATCTACATTTTTTGTTCCCCCTCCCCCTCGAATATCTCGCGCTCCAAAGGTTGAGAATCACTGGGCTAACGCTTCATATGTCCTATACTGTTCTATAGCAAACTCATCAAACGCGCTGATGGTCTGTCTGATAAGGAACTTCCGGAAATCGTAGAAATTCGTCAGAGAAGTTTCTCCCTCGGAAGATTTATCGCACGATAAATAGGATATCAACGCAATATCAGAAAATTGAGCGGGGGAACGACCTTCGCTATTCTACCGAAATGACGGACGATGGCTTTCCCGTCATCCGTATGCGCATATGTGTTGCACCGTCGTCGTTAGAATTCCGGATAAGTCGGCGCCAATTCCGTTAGATAAGCGAACGCGCGCGTGGTGTTCACCAGCGTCCGTATCCCTGTGCGCGCGGCCAGGGTGCAGCATCAAGATTCTGGCGGCGTGAAATACCAGAGCGCGAGGAGCACCGGGACGGCCATCACCCGGCGTGTCGAAGGAAGGGAAAGAAAGGCGAGAGTCTTTACGCTTTGCACGGTGGGGTCGCGTACACGTGCATCGCACCAACGCATATGTAAATAAGCGAGCGAGCGACGTGCTCGTCGCGCGGAGCGGCCGCATCGATATGCGCGACGTACGTCGTCGAGAACGAGGATGCAGGCAGGCGGGGGTTGCGACGGGCGAGGGTACGTGCCTTCGAACCCGGAAGTATCGCGAATCGCGGGATGTTGGAGGACAGAGGAGGTTCGCGGGTGGTACGGAGATGCGATTTGAACATGCCTCGGAAAACCGCTAAAAACTGCATCGGCAGTTATATTTTTCAGTTCCATTTCTACCAATATAGATTAACTTTAATCTCGGTTTAATTTACTCTCTTTATCTTTTTCTAATTCTTAGAACTAGAAAAAGATAAAAGAGTAAGTTAAACCGAGATTAAAATTAATCTACATTGGTAGAAATGGACATCAGTCATCCACGTCGTTATCATGACTCGTTAGAGGTAGAGATCCTTTAATAAGAGTCATGAAGTAACGTCCAAGTGTTAGGTCGATGACGCCATTTTTCAGCAAAAATCGGAAGTAGCCATAGCACAGAATTAAATTTTTAAAGCGTAGTGTTTCAAATAAAAGAAATAAGTTACATGTATAATATAAACTTTTATATATTATATTATTTTTATAAAAGGCTCCAGTTTCGTCCTACACACATTGAATACTCATTTTACTCTTCGTTCAGGATCACGGGGAAAGACTTTCATAAGACGTCTTATGTCTCAATTTTGGACATCGTGTTGTCTGGAAACCTTTCTTTGATAAATTTTTGTTGTTTGGCAGAACAACTAGTCATTATTTGACACTTTAGTTGAGGTTATTTTAAAATATAAATACAACCGTGCTGGTATGGTGACTGTAAACAACCGTACTATTAGTACATATATCTACTAGTTTGCTGAAAAATGGTAGCACCAATCAAAATTGGGGACGCTATTTCGTGACTCTTATTAGAGGGTCTCTAATTAGAGGTAGGGGTTCTAATCATTCGAAGCTTCGCAACTTCGAAGAATCCGAAGAAATGAAGAGAACTTCGAATATCGAAGTTTTTGAATTTTTCGAAGATTTGAAGAATTGAAGTTGTGAAGTTTTTAAACTTTTCGACTCCAAAACCCTAAACAGTTAGAGATTTAAGGTAGTATGTCAGACTTTCAAAAGTAACAGCATTGCCATAATATTTTGCTAAGATGTTTAATAATGTATTTCGT
>NJRP01000082.1:177646-188060 GCA_003063835.1 Aphaenogaster floridana | reverse complement strand
GTCTGACATACATCTTTAAACTTCTATGTAATTTCAAAATTTTCAACTCAAAAACCCAAGACGAAACTTAAGATGCGCATGCTGAGTTTCTGTAATAATAAATTAACATCAAACTAATATATTGGCAAGGTAAAAAACAAATCTTGCAAAATTTATCGTTTTTATTAATTTGGAAATTATTTAATAAATTAACTTTTCATTTGTCAATATTCGCGAAATGATGCAATATTACATTTAAAAAAATCAAGTTATACAATAATTTTTTTTAAACTAACGTTTAGTACAAAAAAATTCAAAACTTCGAATTTTCGAAATTGAAAATCTTCGAAGAAAAATTCCAGCGCTAGTTAGAGGGAATCCGCTCGCGCCGCGCTTCGCCGTACACTTTACATCCTGCAACGGGAAAAATATCTGCCGATCGCGCGGAACGACGTCGTTAAACTACGTTGCCGAAAGACGACCGTGAGTAACGACGATCCAAAGTCACTTCTCACGACTTCCAAGTAGTTTTATCGCGTGACCTTTCATCGATATGTCGTTATCATTTTCTTCAAGTTCCGCCGTGACCTACTTGGTTTCCGCTGCGCTTCATTTACGGATGCCTCGCACGGCGAGTAAGCGGCCGCCGCGCTGATGTCCTTCGCTTCTCCTCTCGTTCGTCTCGCGCCTATTGTTGTCGCTACTGAAGCACGCCTTTGCCTTTGCACCGGCCAAATGGAGTTCAACCTTGCGGTACGCGAAATTATTTCGAGGTCGAGTGCCGACGTCACTCGATTTATTTAGAATTGTCTAAATCCAGAAGTCCGAGAACGCGGAAAGACGTCAAAATGCGTGACGTAGCGACGCGAAGAAATAAAGAAATCTCTTTCTAAGTATTTATTGACGGATAGAAGACACCTGCTGTCTGGAACAATTTTCTATCTGGAACTTCGTGCTACCGATTTGTGACGTTCTTCTTCTTCTTCTTCTTAGACCCCGTTTGGATATCCGACTCAAGTAATGTGAGTCACAGTATCATGCTAATAGGATCTATAGATCCAGAAAGAACTTCTTCGGGGACAGAAGTTCATTTGTAACGTTACGGAGCGAGTTGAAGAAAATAGCGTATCATGATGGTTTTTTTTTTGTTGAGAACGGGAAAAGAACGGGATTCGTTTCTTCCCGAAAAAAAAAAATCCCTTGCGATTTGTCCCGTGGTCCGATGATCGATGCATCGAAGTACGAGGGACGGCGAGATAAAAGGGGCCATCCAAGTTTGATTATCCCGCCGAGAAGACAATCAGGTTCCCGCAACAGGCGCTGATCAAAGGAATTATCAGGAGAGAGCGTGTTGAGTCTGCCTCAAAGTAATTCCTTTAACGTGTAGCACCTGCGCGCACACGCGCATGCAGATTCATTGTATTTTTGACACTCGGGGAAACTTCGTTACGCGGACAACGCGACGAGTTGGGAGAGAAAGAGAAACGATTTAGATCATCCTTGTCGCTGCGCGCGCGAAGGAGGCCTGTTGCTCTTAACTTTTGCGTAAGCGGTGACAATTTAATGGAGAGATTGCGCGTGTCTGGGAAGAAAAAGTGGACGGGAAATAAAGCGGCGCGACGTCGGTCGAGTGTACAAAGACATTGACGGTGTTACTACGTTGATGTCGAAAGTAGGCGTAATGTCTTTTTGCCGATTAATGTTCTCTCTCTGACGGACGAGGTCTTGCTTTAGTAAAATTCTAACGTTCTTCTAAAGAGATTTCTTCATTTCTTCACATACTTTGTTACGTCACGAGACGCATTTTGACACCCTTCCACGTTCTCGACGTCTTAGATTTAGAAAATTCCAAATAAATCGCTCGGTGACGTTGGCATTCGAAATAATTTCGCGTGCCGGTTTTCTCTAAAGGTAAAGTTTATCGAAATCATGCAACAAAGTGATTCGGCAGAGACGTGTGTGACAATTTTGTTTGTGTATTATATGCGTTTATTTTACTTATATATTTACTTATATACATTTTTTCTTTTTTTTCTTTTTCTATTTTGTCTCTTCGTTCTCTTCTTTCTCTAACTTACATATTCACACGAGTTAACTGGTAGGCATTAAAACAGTAGCCATGCTGGCACCTCACCATTTGCAATATTTTCTTTCTTTCTTATGTCCATGAAACTTTATGTAAATCTTGTTTGTACGCAATAAATTAAATTAAATAAATTATGAATAACTTTTTTCCGCGAAATTTTCTTGTCTGAAAAGATATTTGCCACGGTGATATTACGAGAGCACCGGGAACGTTACCTCGGCAGCCTAGTAAACATTTATAAAGCCGGATAAACCAGAGGGAAACCGAGGGAACAAACAAGGCTTATCCATCGAACTGCATGCGTCTCCCAGTCGCGGGCTCTCGCTTGGAAAAACATTTCGGGAATATCAATATTAAAGGAAATCCCCTTCTGATTCTTCGAACAACCTTCCAACTTCCGGGGCAGGTTGGTCGTGGCGCAAGATCGTTGCCTACCGCGGATTTCTCGCCGCCGTTACCACGGGGAAAATCTATTAAATCCATACGGGGGCAGCGGTGTTACAGATCCGAATAACGGCGCACGGGTTACTTCGGGCTTTATGAATATTAACGATCGCACGTGAGCATTGTCGTCCGCTTTCGCCGGAGAGTATTAACCGCCACGTTAAATAACCGAGGGAGCTGGAGCTGCGCGAAATAGCACTTGATGCCGAAATCGATACTCCGAAATCGTTCCAAGCGGTCGCTACATCGAGACAATCAATTTCCGAATAATGGGATACGTGAAGTCGAGAGTTCAAGTAAACGCGAACCGAGACGGCCGATCCCGAGATCGTTTCATCGCGAATTACGACACGTTTCGCTTGTCTATAGGTTAACCCTTTAAAGCACACATCTTTCTTTATTGTTAATTTACAGGCAACCTATATACTTATAAGTTTTTTGGGTTGCTGATTACGAATCTGAGGTCGAAATTCGAAAATTCAAAATAGCACATCCAATTTTACATAAATTGCTTAAATTTTTGCAATTCAGGCCCGCCATTTTAAATTTTTGAATTTCCACCTCAGATTCGTAATCAGCGACCCCAAAAACCTATAGTATGCAAATTTTATGACGATATTACTTATAGATCACTGTAAAATACATTTTTTCTGAAAAATATGCAATTTTTCACAATTTGTTTATTTATAGCATTGTTACAACAAACAAAATTTGATTCTTCACATTTTTTATATGTCTGTTAACATCTTATAGATCTTAAAAGTACAAAAAATCCGGATGAAAAGATCAAAAACATAGTTTAAAGAATTAAAAATGAAGAAAAAGAGAAGGTGGGATTGTGTGGGATCCCGCCATGCTTTAAAGGGTTAAAGGACGCGAGATTACCTCATAATTTGCTATCGTCGCGTTAAGATGGATGACGCGTTTTGCTTCTCTCGCAGGATTGACGTTTGACTGCGCGACAGGTAGGTCAAGACCGTAATTCTGGTGCTTCTCGTTTTTCCCGTAGTCCCCCCACGTGTATATACCATGATAATCGGCCCGATAAGGTAATGCCAGAAACGCCAGGATTGCCCAGGATGTACTTTTCCACCGCGATATAGTCGGACGAGAGGCTGATAAATCGAGTTAAGGAATCGCAATGAATGCGGAGTATTTGTCACGTAGAAAGCCCTCGGCATTTTAGTGCGGATTCATCTCTCTCTGAGTATCTATAATTCAATCACGGAGAAGATTCTCCGTACTTTCGTCAGAAAAATCGCAAACTCCTTTGGGGTCAGAAACAACTTTGCCATTTTCTTTAACTTGTTAATGCACAAGATTACTTCTCCTGTATAATATCATAAATACGAAAAGAGAGATAAAAATAAAGTATCTAGAATCACTTATGAAAAATATAAAAACCTTAATAAAATTATGTGAGATGTATTAAATATCAAAACAGGATGTGTAGAATTGTAAAAATGTATTTTTGCACGCGATTCGTCGGATTCACTAACGGGTGATACATTCGGAATTGAGCGGCATTAAAAAATGGTTGAAAAAGTAAATCTTAGCTACTCCTCGGAATCTCGGATTCGCAGTAGATTTTGCAATTTATATGCGACGAAGACCACGTTCGTCTCGGCATCCGGCAGAGAGGGGAGGGGGCTGCCAGTAGTCACGTACGACAGGTGGCTCGACGTTGAATAACGCGGAATGGATGAAATCGATTTACTCTCCCGGAAATCCGCATATCATTTTGACGACGCCCGTTCGCGGGCAGGACAGTCAATTTGACCGAAGGAAAATCTGTAGACGGGTGCTCTTACCTTGCACCCTTCGATCCGGAGTAACAGATCTCCTCTCAAACACGGTAGGTGCAATCGCGATCGTGTTAAGATTGAAGAGCAAGAACATTCTTCATCAATCTTTCTGGTAAGAAAAAATTACAGTTGGTTTATTCTTAATCCGTAGCTTTGGATGATTTCCGATCCATATTATACATTTGTTCATAAAATTATTAAACATAAAACATAGTACTTACAATATAATCTTTAATTTTATTTAAATCATTGTTAAATATTTGAATCTTTAAGTCTCTTTACATAAACGTTAACCTTTTAATCTCTATGTTTTTATATTTGTAACTTTAACTTTAAACCATAAACATAATTAATATAACCCTAATTATTTCCTATTCTCTTTTCTTTTCTCCTCTTTTCTTTATATTCTAACACATCCAAATCTTTTAATATTTAAATAAACCTGTAATCAAACCAAAAACATAAGAACAAAAACGTTCTCGCTGCACTATTTTTCTGTTCCATCCCTTTATTCTCTGTTTCGTTCTTCTTCTCTCTCCTTCTCTTTTCTTCTCTCTTTTGCTCCATCCTTTTTATTATTCCCATACCTTTTCCCTTTTTTTCTAGAAATTCTTCTATTTACTTTTCGTTTTTAGTTACTCCGCATTCTCTCAGAACTTGTCTCTCATATTTTCTGCTCCTTTTCCGCATACTCTACATTTTCTTTCTTCCTCCTCTCTCCAGTGTTGACTTCCTCTCACTTCGTTCCCATCTATATCGTGCTACCAGGCTCCTATCCTTGGTACTCCGGTATTTCTTCCGTATTCTTCAGTTTCCGTCTGTGTGCGTGTCCGACGTTCCCCTTTCCTATGATATTGCTCAGACTCCTCCTCTATCCAAGACACACTTCTGTCCATTTCTTAAGAAGAAATTATACATACAGGAATGTGATCGGGAACAGAATACCTCTGCTGAATATGTATCATCTCACTCGCGGAATTATGTCAGCCACTGCTGTATTTCCGTATCTGCGAAATGATAATGATAATCGATCCGAAATTCATAAATTCATAATGCCTCCCGCGGTGGTGTCGACGTGGATTTAAGGATTCAGTATAGCGCCTGGCGATATATTAAGAAATTGTGGACTACCTGGCCCATAAATATTCATGCCCACCCCGGTATTACCGCGTAATATAATAATTAACAATTCAATTTACTTCGCTGTCGCGGTCGCTTCTTCTTCGCGCGGCGGGAGAACCCAATATCGATACGGAAGTTTTCGCGCGAAGCCTCGGAGTTTCTTCTCTTTTTTCTTTTGCAAAAACGCGCGTTGGTTTCGTCTTTACATCTTGAAGGAAAACCAGAAGACGTGAATACGGCTTTATGAAACGCTTTATGTTTCTCGCTGCATGAACGCGCAAAGTGCGCATCCTCGATAAGGATCATCTAACTTCTGCACAAAAACGAGTCTAAGAACCCTCTGCACAAACATATTCTCGTATCGTCCAGCGATGACGATAAGAGGCCAGGTTGGGAGATTCTCACGAGTCTCTCTGGCTTTCCCTCCATTCTGTCCTGTACTTTTGCAGTGATAATCCGTCCCAATGCCATACCCTTTTGCGCCAGTACGATGAAACTGCAGCTATCGCGGGGGCGATTTATTTGAGGACGCTTCACTTTTAAAAGAAAATACGTACTTGCTCCCGCGAGTACGAGATGGAGCATTTCCCGAAGCGGTTAAACAGCTGCAGCGTTGTTCGCTTAAGCTGTGCATTTGCATGGCGGCGACATCGCGTTTCAGCCGGCGACTAAGGAGATTCAGTGGCCCCGATCTTAAGGTCGGCCTTAAGGTAAGACAACTTGAGATTACGAGGGACAAACGAACGTTTCGCCTCCGTCAGCTCCATCGTATCCACTCCGCGGAGACCTCGCGATTTAAATGCTGCCAAGCGGGATGCGCTATCGAGAGTCCATTAACGTTCACGGATGTGCATCGATCGGCACAAAAAAGAAAGATTATCTCAATCCTTTCGCGAGGTAAAACACGTAAAAATCCTCGCCGTATGAGAGTTCGCGTTCCCACTGCTGATTCATCGCCAAGCGCACTATGGGATGTTTGTATCTGTTTTTGGCCAGAAATGGCTAAAATCGAAGTGAAGTTCCGTAATATTTTAAAACTCTAAAAGCATCGACAAATAGTAATGACACATGGGAAAAAATTTGAGACAATTTGTTCCACGCATACTATTTTTTTGCATTTTGTATTCAAATTTGTACAAAACTGTACACTGAAATTGCAAAAAAACTCGTTTCTTTGATATTTTTTCTCTCCTTAAATATTGAAGATTTACAAACCATTGTTTCAAATACTTTTTTAGCACAAGCTAATGCTTGAAAATAATAATAAATTAAATCTTGACTATTTTGGATGAGAAAACTTTCTACTTGAAGTACAAAAAGATACTGATTTAACCATTTTCTGGTGTTTAAAAGATAAGCCAGACCTTCCGGATAATAAACGATAACAAGACAAAGGACCCCTCACATTTTATATGGAAAATGGCTTTTAGTTAGATTTCGTTAAAATTAAAATATGTTATTGCCCACATCTTCCTGATAAAAAGTGTCAATGGGCACAACCTCCTAAAAGCAATAGTTTAGGAGTTACAAAGGTTCAAAGTCTCAATATTAGGATTTGGAGGTGAAGCTAACATACTGCTTAGAAGTTTATTTTTGTTCAAGTAAATGCATATATGTGATGATTAGAGAATGTATAAGTATAATTCGGTGTATATATAGGGCGAGGAAAAAAGATTTGATTATATCGTCAAATGGAAAATAAGGGAGAATGTTGTTCATGCCATGCTAATCAAAAGCTCCCATGGACGCAACACTGTAGGGGACCCATAGTTTCCATATATTCTCCCTTATTTAAACGTATCCCTTATACTTATTTAAAAGTATACAGAAGAAATGCAATTATTTATATAATGTAAATATGTGATTCTTTCATGCATTCCTAATCCTTATGAAGTAAAGATAGTATCCTTAGTAATAGAATTAATACAAGAGAGCGTAAATCTTTTCCATCAGAAGTTGTAGATTTATTAGTTACAAATGATACAGACGAGATGAAAAATGATTTAAATCAAAATGTTGCTAGCCAAACCGAAAACAAAGAGTGCAACTTCGAGCTTGAAAATGTGGTATCTCACTTGGACAATCTTGATGCTGAATTTGGAGATCAAAACATTGATTAAATTGTAATAAACTAATGAGTTTTGCCAGCCGTAGCCATTTTGAATTTCAAGTTTTTGCTGTGAGATTCAGAATCAGCGACCCCAAAAACCCCTATGTACACAAATTCATCTCATGAAAACCAATCTTTCTAATGTTGACCAAAAAAACAGGTACAAACGTCCCATAGTGAAGCGCTCGATTGACTCTCGTCAAGTATCGACGTTAGTCGCGCAAGGCAAACAAAATTCAGATATGGCCACATTTAACGTTAATTGCGCGACGGGAATACGGAGTACTCTATTCAGGACGGTTCCGGTCTTTACAGTCCCGATGTATTGCCTCCGTGTGATAATCGAGCTACAGACTGCGCCGCGGGACCATTATAGCTTCACTTAACGTTCCACGGCGCGTCATTCCAAGCCGCATGCCGTACATTTTCACGTACACGGCGAAACCACTGCGCGGGCTGCACGTGTGGGTCTTCTTATTTCCGCGCGTGCTGCACATCAGGCGTCGCGACGTTTATTTACTAACTGAGACTTCGTGCCGCCGCTCGCGAATTTACACTCTCATTACGCGGATCGCGGGCGGGAAATTACTGGCGGAATTACTTCGAAAGATCTGAAAAGCGGAAGATTAAAGCGGCGCGCAAGAGCACCGCTGCGTTTTTCGCCCCGACAGTATGAGGGTGAAACAAAAGTTTTCTTCAAATCCATATTGGGGGTTTTCCAGCAAACGACACAAATCGACACAAGCATCGTTCTATCTTTCTTTTTTGGCAATGAGTAACAAAGATAAAACGATACTTGTGTTGACTTGTGTCGCTTGCTGGAAAACTCCCATTGATATCCGATCGTTTACAGCTCGGGAAATTAATCAGAGAATGCGTAAATAAAATTCGAAACTACACGGAAAGAAAATGTTGTATTAACAGCATTGAGTCTAATTGAAAATAATCTTGCTAATTTAATAACAATTTTAATAAAATAAGATTTTACGTATTTGTTTCATTAATGATGTTATTGAATTAACCAAATTCCCAGTCGACACAGTAATATAAGTAATATGTGTAACATCTATAAATTTCTAAATCACGCTTTATATAACGTGAAGATAATTTTCACGTTCTCGTTATATAAAAATTTCGCCCTCATTCAAAAGTACAAGTAATGATATATACATGTTAAATATATGACCTCATAATTCATGAATGTTACATATATGTTACAGTTATCAGTTTATGTAAAAGAAGACAGTAAAATTACACAACTCTAGCATAACTGTTATGACATATTCGTTATGTATTTTATGTTATTTTCTAGTTACATAGTAGCAACTGAATGTGTCGACTGAAGCAGTTATGTAGAAGAAGACAGAAAAATTACACAACTGTAACATAACTGTTATGACGTATTCGTTATGTAATTTATTTTCTAGTTACATAGCAGCTACTGAATGTGTCGACTGGGTTATTTTCAATTAGACTTACAATTAATGCTGTTGATATAACATCATCTTTTTCCGTCTACTAGTTCCTGTTGTTAAGCTTCACACACGACGATTACGATGAAGGTACAGTCAGCAGTTTTAAGCGATCTAAATTCCCCCGCGAGATTACATTTTAATTCGATCCGAGTTGATACTAAGAGGATTAGCGCGGCGTTAAAAAGTGCGCTACGTCTTTCCTGGCGCGGGATACGACCGACTTTTCCGTGGCGGAGAACTCGCGCCACATTGTCGTAGGACAAGATCCGTCTTCGCCGACGGATACATTCGTCTCGACGTCGTTTAATTTTTTGACATAACGACCGGAGAGGAGGGCCGGATTTCACGGCGGATGTATGCGCGGGCGCTGGGTGTCCGATTGCCGGGCGCGATTTAGGACAACGGTTAATCTTCCGGGAAAGTTTCGTCGTGCCGTCCCGACGTTCGCCCAACTTTTCTGACGCCCGACATAGCGTAGCGCTCAATCGCGGCTGTCACGTCTTACTGTCGCGATTCTTTTTGCTTCACGAAACCGCCAGTTTGCCCGTCCACGCCCGTTTCGCGGCGACGACGACGACGATCGGAATTCGCGACATACCCGGCATGATACCCACACACGTAGATGTGGAATCGTCCTAAGAAGCGCCGGAACTCTCGGCGAAGTTGATAGCGAGCGACCAAAACGACTCGTAACTTATAAGTTACGTATGTTTACGATCGTGGGGAAGACGACTCGGGCTATGATCTCTTCGCTGCTGATCATTCCAATCGATATTTTCGTCACGAGTCGGCGCGAGCATATCTTCGGCTAGGTCGATTTATTTTGATAAGGCCGCCCCCGGTTTATCGTCGGCGCCGTGTAACTTTACGACTCGGTGGAGAACGGGAGGTGAGTAAACTCGGTTCACTGGCTAGCCAATTAGCTCGCACGTGGTTAGTTCGCCGGGAGATTCTTGGAATCAATTTCTTAACATTGAAAATAGAACTAATCTTGCTGATACTAAAAGACATATATATATATATATATATATATATATATGTATATACACTAAACCAGGGTTAGGAAGTAACGCGTTACTTGTAACGTCGTTATCATTACAGTTACTTTTTTTGGTAACGGACTGGTAACGGCGTTACTTTTTTCTTTTTGTAACTGTAATGGTAACGTAGTTACATTTTTTCAGTAACTGTAACGAATTTAACAGTTACTTTTATCGTTACTTAATCCTACATAATCCTTGTAGTTTCATATGTTATTCAGATAATCCTATACCCAGATCGAGATTATTCAAATAATCTTACGTTCTAGATCCATATCATATTTGTAGTTTCATACACGGAAAAAACGATAAGGTTGCCACAACCACAATAATAGTAACATTTGGTACAGCCA
>NJRP01000082.1:159917-177399 GCA_003063835.1 Aphaenogaster floridana | reverse complement strand
AAATTGCATTTTGAGCGTTATAAAATCTCTCTCTTTAAATTTTTAATGGTTTTTTAAATTTAAATTAAAAGATTTTATTGCTTTTATTAATATTTTAAATTATTTAAATATTTAAATGATTTTAATATTTAAAAAATATTACAAGAGTAAACTTTTTTATTTAATCTGTTTATTTAGTCTCGTTTTAGCATTAAAAAAGTAACGAAAAAAGTAACAAATCGTTTCTTTTTAAGTAACGGTAACGGTAATGAGTTACTTTTGAGAATCAGTAACTAGTAACGGTAACTAATTACTTTTTTGACTCGGTAACGAGTAACGGTAACTAGTTATTTTTAAAAAGTAACTTTCCATATCCTGCAATAAACATAGGGGAAATTAAACAAATATGAGAAACGCCAATATCGGTCGCGGCGGATTTTGGTGCCTAATAATAATTATTTTTGTGAATTTTCCTACTCATGCAAACTGCGCGCCGCAAATTTGTCGGTCTTGAAACACAATCCTTACATGAAGCCGGAATTAATTCACATGTTAAATTGACCAGCAATGTAATAATTTTGATGCTACAAGCATCTATAAGATCCCCCTACCCCGAAAACTGTAAAGAAAGATAGGGGAAATTCCCGAAATATGGACTACCATAAGGTTTTTTCGAAATAAAATTTCATTCAATACTATATAATTAGCCTCGTTTATTTTAATCAGTCTTATAACTATTAAGTAACACAAAACATAAAATTTTCTTCAACAAGAAACAAAAAATCAAACAAAAACGATTTTTTTCTGAAATGTCATAAAATTCGAAATTTGAAAACAGGTATTGTAATATGGACCGCCTAGTTTTAATATTGTTTGCCATTTGGACCAGAGTCCAAATGGCAAACAATAATCTTAATTTAAAAAAAACATTACAAAAATGATTGGTAAGAGTCCTATCATTTTGAAATATTAAACAACGCTAACATGAAATAATACTTTTGTATTAAAAGTTTACGAAACTTACACCGAAAATTTACATCGAGTACGGACAAAATCACTAAATGACCGTCACTTACTCTCTAAATTTCTTGGAGTGAAATCTCACTCCAAAGAGTGAAAATATTGCCACTTCGAAATTTGAGTGGCAGTATTTTCACTCGCTTGGAGTGAAATTTCACTCAATTCACTCCAAAAAATTTTGAGAGTGCACGTGCGTGCGAGCAACTTCGCTGCGATCGACTGACGAAATGACGGCGGTGCGAAGTATCATCTGCGATTAGTTTCACTTTGTTAGCTACAGTAGGTTTTAAAAACAACGGTAGTCCATATTATCCGATCGGTCCATATTTGGGGAATTTCCCCTACGTGTAAACGGCGGTCTGCTAAAAAAATTTAGATAAATTATAAACTCCGCGGAACGTTTTTACTTCCTGGTAAAGGGAAGTTCCAGAGATAAAGATATAGTGTTTGCACGAAGCTAAATTCATCACCCGGCGCAAGCTTAGCGTCATATCGTCCAGCCGCACCATCATTCGCGCCGTGTCCCGCTTCATGAGTAATAAGGGACAAACGATGCTACACAATATTTCATCAAACTTCGCCTCTGTACGAGGCACAATAAAACGAATCCCACCTCGGTACGAAGTTTGTAAACCTGCGTACCGCCGCGCCGGTAACGGAGTAAATTGAACGCCGTGTAAACGTGGCGAGCGCCGCCGTCGTCGTCGTCAGCGGCGGCGACGTCGGCGGCGTCCCGGAATCCCGGATATGGATAACGATTTAATTCCTTTCGCACTGGAGTCTATTCCCGGCGGAAGGCCTCGCATTCGCGGAGAGCTCCCCGGGGGGGCGTCGCGCAGTAAAAAGGATAACGAGGGCCGGTGGCGCGGAGAATGCACTTTGTATGCAAACGCACGGAGGACGGTCGTTAATTCCCGAGCACCGAACGAACCGGGCGAGAGCGGCTCGTCTCCTTAGATAACCCCTCGTTATGTCGAATGACTAGTTAAAACTTCTCTCCAGCCGCCGACTAGCGAACGCGGCTCAAATCCTACGAGTGGCCGCTCCGACGCGGCGCGCGGATGCGCCAACTCGTTAACGACGATCTTTTCTCTCTCGTCGTCGGAAGGCAAATCGATTATTAAAGATGTGTGAATCAAGATTTTTTGACATCGAATCGAATCGAATTTTTTTTCTTTGTTTGAATTTGAATTGAATCCGAATCGAATCATTGAAATATAACTTTAATTGACAACATAATTATTGTTAAGTTGAATTTTAATATATAGACAATAAAAAGATTTTTATGTGAAAAATAATATTGATTATATTATATATAAAGTCATTTTAAATATACATGTATTTAAATATTTAATATAAAATTGATAAAATATATTTTACTTACAATTTGACAATAGGGCCACAGTACATGTCAAAAATTGTAAATAAAACTGCAGTTACAATCTTAAGCACGATCTCAAGATGCTATACGGCTATTTCATTGGCTGAGCGAAATCTTAAAATCACCTAAGAGAGAACTCGACTTAAAATGATCTTAAATATAAAAATCGACTATGAATACCTAAGATTAGAAATTTTCGAATAATTCGGATTCGAATCATAGAGATTCAAATTCCAACAATTCGCTATACATCTCTATCGATTATGTACATGGAAAAAAGTATTAACAGCATTAAGGATGTATTGGACCTATCTTCAAAATAGTACGAAGTCGATAAAAATTTGTGAGATTGTTCTTTTAGTCTTCCTGATGTGCTGCAAAAATTTTTAAACGAATCCAAAACGGTTGCTGAGTTATAACGATTTTAATTTTCACTGATTTTACATTCTCTCTCTTTCTTTCTTATGGAAAGAGACGATTTTCACGGATAAAACAGCTGATAAAAAATATTGAAGAAATAGTACCAATGTTTTCAATTTTTTTGTACATCTAGTATACGGATAGATGAAAATATCTGCCAAGTTTCAATTGTTTTCACTACACCGTTTTAAAAAAATAAATTATAACTTGAGAAAATTGGCATTTTCATTGTCAAAAGTTTAAGCTCATAAATGAAAAACTGCAAATAATGGAAATATCTTTCTAGGAGTAAAAATAAGACTCCAACTATCGTTCAAGTTCCTTACATCTACATTTATTATGCGTATAAGCGTAGATATTCAAGTATTTCAAATTTTATGCACTTTTGTCTAAGATTGTACCTCCGATACATCCTTAAGGCTCATTGGAAATAATTTTGTTAATTCCACAACAGTATTAATGAAACAAATACTCTTGTTTTATTAAAATTAATAAGATTATTCCCAACAGGAGCTTTGTATGGTCAATTTGAAAGTAAAGTTGGCGAATTTATTTTAGGAAAGGAAATAAATGGACCCGTTAAGATGTTATTTACTACTATATTTGAGATGCAGAAAATTAATTTGTAATACAAAACTTATTAAAAATATATGTCTTTTATATGTGTCATTAAAGGCTCGAAATTTTCGAGTACTTCGCGCTTTGTCAAGGGATTCTGTAACTTCTAAGGAAGTAATCTGCTATTTTTGGTATAATTTTTCTCCGAATACTTCGCTCTATATAAATTGAATTTAAAGTAGATTATTAAAAAATATTATTACAAAATCGTAACAACATAAACGTAAAATTCTAATTTTTGCGTAAAAATAAATGTTATTTATAACAATAACGGAAACAAAACAATTTTTATAAACTTCATTGTAGATTTAGTTAATAAAGATACATATAATAAATAACTCCTGTAAAGCTCAAGTCGATATTTATCTCGGTTTTTGAATAACCCTGGCAAAAATGTTGTTTTCGGGCCTGTCTTCAATAACAGAAAACTCCTATATTTTAATAAGTTTTGTATTATAAATTAATTTTCTCAAAAATAGTAGTAAATAACACCTAAACAAAGAATTATGTCTATTGATTCTTTTCTCTGAAATAAATTCGCAAATTTTGCCTTTAATTTAATCATACAAATCTCCTGTCTCCCCTTAATGGTGTTAATACAAAATCATTTTTTTCCATGTAGTTGCACGACATTAAAAACATAAACTACAGAGAATGAATTACACAGGACCACAAAAAGAAATTTGTGAAAATCAACTGGGATCAGAGTAGGTGATTCTTATAGATTTTGGGTCGCAAAAAACAATGCCGCTGGCCAAATTGCTCTATCACGTCACAATTTTGAGTTAATTGCAGTTAAAGTTGCAAAAAGGGCTATTTTAGTGAATTTTGGCATATTATAACTACAGTATGTGACATGTTAGAGAAGTTTTATTGCAATCAAAATTAAGCACATTGTTAGAACTTTTAACCCTTAAAAGGAATTTGTTGTGTCGGTTATGGTTAAAAATTTCAAGTGATTTAATACATTTCTTTGCAATTTACAAAAAATTTAGACGTGGTGGACAAAAACGGTCAACGGATTCGACTTCAGTGACCCAAAATACGTAAAGTACACGTGGTCTAGTTTGTGTCAATTAAAAAAAAATTTGTGGTCCTGTGTTATTTTCTTGCAATCCTACGTGAGTTATTCCAAAACCACAGGAGCCTACAAGAAAATCTATCTCCACAAGCTTTCTATTGTCTTCTCGATTGTCTCGTACACCTTAATCGAACGGATACGAGCGTCGAGTCGTTGCATATAGCAGAAATGTCGTTTCTGCAGACACGAGCGACGGGAAGGAAAAGAGTTATTGTAATCCCTCGCGCGTCTATCTAAGAAGGATTCCTTCGGATGTCGGAATATCGAGCGATATGCGCAGCAATACCCGACGTTATTTCCCCGGGGATGCGTGTCGAGGACACGTGCGAATTAAATCCTTCCGTGTCGCACGACGTACGTCCAGTGCGCGAGGTCGTGTATCAACGTTACGCGGTATCGACGCTTTCGCCTTTTCGCGCGCCGCCACTTGCAATTCCCGAGATCGACGAGCTGGAATCTCTAAACAGTCAACGTCTCGATCTGGATCGATCGCTGCCAATTGATTCGTGCGAGTCGACTTTCGTCGTCCCCGAGCGAATCCCCGCGTCGCGAAATAGCGATTCGTTCGTTGTGCGAGACATATGCACAACGAACGAATAATACAGGGTGTATTTTTATTAGTGTCAAACATTTTAAAGACGTATTCGATCCATCGACCAAACATTTAAAAAAGTTCATTTAAAAATGGGTCTAGAAACGCTTAGTTTCTGGAGTAGAAAGAATTTTATTGTTTAACAATTAATGAAATAAGTAATGGAATTAAACAAGACAAAGTTTAACAAAAACAAAGTAAACACAAAATAGAGCATTTAGTTACAAAAATTGTTTAAAATGGTCAGTCTCCTGCTTCGATGCATCCTCTGAGTCTACATTCCTTTAACCCTTTGCGGACGGGGAGCATGTTTACATGCTCTCCGCTTATATTTCAGAAACTATTAGTCGGATTTTTATGAAACTTAAAATACAGAAGTTTTTTGTGAATTTCAAATTTTTAACTTTCAAATTGAAGAGGGCCATCAAAAAACTTCTGTATTTCAAGTTTCATAAAAATTGGGCTAATCGTTTTTGAAATATAAGCGGAGAGCATGTAAACATGCTCCCCGTCCACAAAGGGTTAATAATTATAAAACTAAGCGTTTCTAGACCCATGTTTATATGAACTTTTTAAAATGTTTGGTGGATGGGAATACGTCCCTAGAATGTATAACATCAATTAAAATGCACCTTGTGTAATGCGATTAATCTGTCTGCGAAAGAATCTCCGACGAACGTGCCCCCTATAATCCGTTAACTTTGTCCACGTCATCTGGTGTAACCGGGGATTAAAGAGACGACGTGAATCTCGAGGAATCTCGGCGCGAACATCGGTAATGTCCTCGGGGCTCTTTTTCCGTTGTCCTCGCGTCACGATATTACCGCGGAATGGTTTATTACCGGGTGTGCAATATTGCAGCACTCACCCTCGTTTCTCCCGCTACCATTTCTAGTCGTTATGAATTTCCGACGATTGAGTCACCGTCCCGATTTCAACGTCGGTCTCTTTCTCGTTTCAACAGGTCTTGCTATCTGCCCGATCTATTGCGCTAATAAATTTTACGGATCGCGGCGAAGTGCAACAGATTCTTCTAATGTTCAATGGCCTGTACGGCTCTATCTGTCATCAGTTTTTGATCCCGTCTTACAACAGATCGTAGTTATTACAACGCTTTATTATATCGCAACGAAATTTAATTCCAAGACAAGATTAGCGAAGATCCCGGGAGCGTCTAATAACTATTGTTCGGGGATATATCCACCTAGAGCAGTTTATATTAACTCAAGAATGAATGCGGCGGCTGCACTCGACGGAGGCATAGGGCGCATCGGTCGTCTGCAGAAGTAATGGGAACTTCGTATTACGTGCGTTTTTCAACAGGTGGTGTGAATACCGGCGCGGAGGCGCGGTGAGCACGGCGAGACGTATCGCAAAACGGTAGGGAAAAACACTCCATTAAATTCAACGTCTGACTTCCACCGCGCTTCCTCGGATCAAACATCCATGATTTTTTATAGATGCTAGATGCAAATTTAATGCAAGTCAATGAAATTAAATATCTCCATATTAATTCAAATTGCGATCAAATAAATTTGCTTGCACAGGGCAATTCTGATCAAGTCTCGGCTCATTCGAAGTGGGTGCCGCCAACCTTAGTCTTCATCCGGGAATGACATCTGGACACATGTCGTGTCGTTGTCGTTTGTCTGAGAAAATGGTTTTTTCTTTCTTATATATTATTTCGATCGCGGAACACATTGATATTCCATGGATAACGCCCGGCGGTGACATCGGCAGGGACCAATATGTGGCGGGCCGTTCTATTTTTGAGACTCGCCTACCTCGATCAGCCGCGAATCATTCGAACACGCGTGTACTGTAGCTTTCTGTCTCTCTTTCTCTCTCTCTCTCGACATGATAAACGACGCGTTTAACGATCTGCGCGAAAACAGCCGCTTTTATGGAGTTAAAGTAGCCGTTCAGGTGCGCGACGTCGTCGCAGCGTAGTTACGCCGCGGGGATGTTGACAAATGGACGCTACAGCTGGCTTCTCCCTCAGGATTTCGATAAATTAAACATGCCGGGAGGACACGATTTGTAAAATGTCGCCGCGGGATGCTGGGCGACAACGTCGCCCGGCAAGACATCGCGACATTTTTCTTTACTATTCCTGTATATGTCGACACACACCCACGCACACGCATACGCTCGCTCAGATGCAAAATATTAACTTTAGGCGTGACAATTGAAGAGTTTCATTTAGCAAAATATTAACTTTAGGCGTGACAATGATGCAGCATCTTGCAGTGCGTGACATGGTATTTACCAGTTGCGAGAATTTCAGCACGTAATTGAAACGTAACACCATGAACGAATTACAATTCCCGATTATATTATTAGGCGCACTTCGGATTTTCTGATAGCTTTATCTTATAAGTGGCCGAAAATGAAAATAACTCATCAAAACAAATGCATCCATTTTATAAACTATTTTCTTTCCATATTTAAATCGATTATAACAATGATAAATGGTATATCATATGTACATATCAGTGATATACAATTAATATAAATCTGATCTTTGGAAGTCAATAAACTATAAAAAAATATGCGTTTAATAATACGGCCAGGAACTGTTGCATAAAAATATTCGTTCACCAATATCCTTTATTAATAGCAATTAATGTGAAATAAATCGAAATGAAATTTCATATCTGAAAACTTCTTTGAAAAAATATACCTACAGTTATCTATTAGCATCTGTGTAATCAAATGGATCAGTAGCATATTATTTGAGAAGTTTCAATATTTCGATTTCTTCAATGATTCAATTAATATTATCACTGAATGATTTTTACAAAGCATTCACAAGATGCTCATAAAAGATGTCAAAGGATAACGCGTTGCTGGCGCTTCCATCAGACGCAAAGGAAAAAGGAAGAGATTTTTATTCGTAAATCAGTGTTCTAATACACGACAGCTATTTCGGGAAAAAAAAAGATCGGCGTATTTCGTGAGAGTTCCTCGACCCTCGTGCCGCACGCGAGAGATGTCCTGTTAAATGCGCGTCCCAAGATTTATTTCTGTCCAGCGTCTTCGCCAATTGGAACTTTATGGATCTGTCACCTCTCTTCCGTGCTTCTTCCTCGCCGGCGTGCCGGTGGACGAGCGCGGGCAAGAAAACGCCGGGGAATCGGCCAATCAATGTGATAGGGTTTGGTAAACGAACCGTGACCCGAAAACGGGTCACTGACACATTAATTCCAGTCGCAGTGTCTGCGTGCGTTAACGAACACCAACGCCCACCGACGTCCGTTCGTTGCCTTCCAGAAAAATAGAAAGCACGGATCAGCCGCGGTGGTTTCCGGTAATTGAAGCGCGACGGCCACTTTGACGTTGTTCCTCTCATCTTACACGGTTTTAAGGAACGCATTTGTTAAATAGAGTCGTTAAACGTCTCGTTGATTCGGCAACTCTGTTCTTCGCACATAACAAGGGATAACGATGGTATTTTAAGATATTACACATCAATGCGATGAAGAAAGAAAGCTTCGCGCACGTGAAAGGTCCATAGCATGTAAACTATGCAAGGCAATAATTATGGCGTAATTTCTCGATTTTAAAAGTACTTCTGTTACTTCAGTTTCAATCAAGAGAGAATGCAACAGTTTATTTACTATTTTCCGCATAAGTTTAGCTTTCGATAAATCAATCTCGGTAAAAAATTTCTCATATAAGAACATGTATAAACATATATAAACATATATAATTACATATAAAATATGTCCATATATTTTTTCTTTGTCTTGTATAACCTTTATTCGTATATATAAGAAAATAATAAGAAGAAATTAAAAATAATTAAAAAGATAATTTGTTTTTTAAAATAAAAAGTAAAGTTTGAGAAAGTGAGAAAAAATTACCCATATATAATCATATATAAATGTATGGAAAAGTTATATATGATTATATATAGAATATTGTATAATCTAATTGCAGTTTTACTTTTTGTAACAAAAAACAATACAAAAATTATTTTTTTCATTATTTTTCGATTATTCTTCTTATTATTTTTCCTATATATACAGATACAGATTATACAAGAGAAAAAAAACATATATAGACATATATTTTATATATAATTATATATATAAATATCTTTATATAAAAAACTTTTTACCGGGAATATTGATACTACATGAACAAATAATGTTGTAACAACATTATTTAAATTGTATAATTTTACTCGAGTACTCGTCTTTGTTTTGCCAAAGTGAAACGTTGCGATGCTTGACGTCGTATTTGTACACGCGTGTTTATTCACAGGCGGAGTTCTCCGTTCACGCATCGGGAGAGTAATTTCAAGAAAACGACGAAAGCGAGGGGGAAAAGATGGAGGTACTAGACCCTGCTCACTTGGCGATTCGCGAAGAGATCGGGAGATCCAGTGAAACCTAGCTGGGTTCTTCGCGACTGTTACTGACGGACGAAAGACGGCAAGAAATCGTAATTTAAATGGAAAGATGCAATTTCGCCTTAATGCGACAGCTCCGACGTAAAAGTTTTACGAGCTTCCACAACGCGTAGCGTAGCCGGGCGGAAAACTCGACTTTCATTCGCGCGGCATTAGCCAATTTCCGGGCGATTCTTGCGACTTTCATACTCCAACGAGCGTGTACCGCGCGCTTTAATAAACTTTAAGGAAGGAAAGAGCCGAGGGAGTAGAACTTTTCCCTCGCAATTAAAGTAACTGCCGTTCCACGAGGACGAGGCGCTTAGGAAAGGCTCTACGAGATGGCTGCGGAACGTGAAATCTAGGTCGGTTGGTAACAGAGGCAACGACTGGCGAGGGGTTGAAACCACCCTTCCCATCCGCCGCTCGGTTATCATCGACCAAAGGAACGCGTTACCAGCAAGCTCGTCGAGCTTATCGGCGGCTGGAAGCTCGAGGGTGGTCGATACGACAAAGCGAGGGTTGATAAAACTGCCTTGGTTGAAGTTCATTCATCATAATATTGGTTGAAGGTAATCCAGAAATAATTACTGATCTATATCAAACGTAAATAACGCTTATGAATCTTTTATTCATGTTATGTAATTATCAAATAATATATTAATATTAATAATTTAATAAAAGCTTTTTGTCAATTGTATACGAAGTAGGAATTGCTGTTTAAAGTAACAAAATTTTTGTTAATATATCCGGAGACGCTTCCTTTCATCGCATTTGTATTCGGAGTATGTGAGGAATTTTCCATCTAATTTGCAATTGTACGAGGCAGGAGAAATGGGCATCGACATCTAATTGCGCTCAGGAAAATCCGCAGTACGGAACGATAAATACGGGCGTTAATTGGTTTCAATGGACGGTAAAAACCCGTAACAGGCGACGAGGTGCTGCAACTAGCAGCTCGCGGCCGACCGTACCGAAAACAGGAAATCAATGGAAATTGGCAAAAAAACGCGTATCCTATTTTGATTGTCTGAATTGGAAAGTTTCGATGGAGCTTTGCAAAATTGGAACGAAAAGCAAATGTACCGCGCGTACGTGGCACTAACGGTCAATTAACGATTAAGTGAAATATATGCAGCTTTACAAGTGGTTTTACAATACTCGGCTAAGCGAACGGAGGATTACAAGGAAACGTTGACATTTTATGCAACCAGGAACACATAACGCGTGGCCGGGATCTATCAAATGACGCGACGAGTATAAAACGGTGGTAACGGCTAAGAACACTCTGGGATACCGTAATAGATCCTGAAGAGTGATTTAATCCTATTTCCGTCCTTCTAGGCGACGGCCCCGTGGAGGCGGAATGAAAAATTCCATCGCGGTGACAGAATATTCCGGGAAGTTGCGAGAATGATTAAGTGAATCGTGCGCAACGTTCGCCCGCTGTTCCGGGTTTATGAAATCGAGTTAACTCGGTCTCGCGGCCCTTCCGCTCTTATTTTTCCCCGTCCGAGTGTCTTCCTTAACCGCGAGCATCGCTCCTCTTTTTGTTGCAGGTTACTCCGCGGCGGCGCTCCTCGCGATCCTTTTCTGCATCCCCTTCGCGCTGAGGGTGCTCATCCACAAGGAGACCGGGGGATGGAGCACCTGGCTCCAGGCCTTCTATCATGCTCACCTCGAGCTCTTCCTTGGGAACGGCTGCCTGGGTACAGCGAATCGCTATCAACGACGAGAATTCCGCGGAATGTGCTGCAAAATTCCGCGGATAGTCCAATGGACTTACTTTCTCTCTCTCTCTCTCTTTCTCTCTCCCTATCTTTCTCTTCCTTTTTTCTCTTTCTCTTTTTTTATTATTCTTATATTTATTTGGTTTATAAATGTAACACATCACGCGCTGAAAATAATGTACGCAATGTTTCAACGCTTGAGAGAATGCTATCCTAGACAGGATGTTTACTCAAATTTTGTAAAGAATTCCCTGAGTATATATATTCTCGGATTTCCCAGGTATATTTATTTAAAATTCCAGGTAAGATTAGAGAATATTTTTAATGCAACTTTGACATAAAGTTATTGTTACATTATTTTATTTAATTGTTATATCTTTTTCATTTTCACTTTAATATGAGTTAAATTAATTTTGTATAATGTTCAGTTTATACTGAGGAAGACTAAGTACAGTCGAAACGTCTATTTTATTAATTTCTTTATTTATATTTTTCTTTTGCATATATATTAAATACAATGATTTAAGTTACATTTTTCCATCTTAACTCGTTTATACTGACTACTTCCCCTTTCTATTATTGCATTTAATATCTTTAATACTTTTATAAAGTTATTTTATTATACGTGATTTTTAATGTTTCTTCTTCTTATACTCTTCTATAAACCTATGTCTATCCTTTTCTACAATTGGAACTGCGAAACTTATAGGATAGTATACGGAAAGCTCACTACCAGTATAGTATCAGTGAGCTTTCTTCTGCTGTATATTGTCTTCTACTATTACTCTGATTTTTTAAATAAAAAATCGCGACACGCACAAAAATATACGCGGATGTGTATGCCATATGAATTGTTAATTGTCGATATTTTGCATTATTAAGAAAAAATAATTTAAAAAATAATTTTTTCAGAAAGAGACAGAATTTAAATTTAAAGATAATAATTTAAACAATTTTTTTTTATCAATAAAAATTCCATAAAAATCCCTGATTTTCAAGGATAAAAGAGAAATTCCCTGAAAATTCAAGATTTTTCCTAGGTAGTAAATACCCTAGAGCGCTCAATAAATAGCGATTTCTCTCTTTCATTCTCTCTCTCTCTCTCTCTCTCTCTCTCTCTCTATCTATCTATCTATCTGTCTCTCATTAACACCAGTCTCGCAGAAACGACTGATACGATTCTTGCGACGGAGGAGGGAATAAATTTATCTGTGCTATCTGCTCTCCGCAGCACGCGCGAAAGAAATAGGAGATCGCTCGTTGCGGAACTTCTCGCTCGCGACGGAAAACTTTTGCTTTTCCGTATCTTATAAGTTACAGCGATTATAGCGATTAGAAGTTCGCCCTGGCGCGGTCCAAAGAAAGATAGAGAAAATAGGGCGCAAGGAGAGAAGGAGAATTAAAGCATTCTGTACGGGCGATGAAACGTGTTGCAAAAATTTTTCGAATTTGACGTTGATATTGTGTGTGGAAACGCACAGGTGCCTACGTGACGGCGAGAGCTTTTAAGGCCGACTCGACATAGCACTATATTCGAGAGATATAGGGGTTAATTGTATGCACAGGGGTTGGAGTAATGATGCTTCTGGCATTGACAGTGGAGCGTTACGTAAGCGTCTGTCATCCCGGACAGCACACGCGACCACTCTGCGGACCACCTCACCTAACAGTGGTGCTCATCCCTCTGGTTACATTTCTCGTTTATCTGCCGAGTGTATTTCGGGGTGAAGTTACGACCTGCCTGCAGGCACCCGGCGGTCCTCTAATCTACCAGAGGAGGGACAATCAGTCGTTTCTCAACTCGTGGTACTATCAGGTAATTCATGTTTCTTTTTTGCTCACCAAGTTGCCCTTTCCTTCCAACAACAACATTGAAATGATACTTTAAAGTCGACAACAGCTGAATGTGTAACGTTGTTAATTTATCTCCTAATTTATTAATTATGTATATTATTAAATGCTAATTACTGTAAAATGTGTTCCATTGGTCTAAATTGATAGAAATATCTGACGTCCAAAAAGGAATCTGACATTTAAATTAAGGTCAGAATTTCTGGAACATTCAACGTATTTAGTTATATTCTGTTTTTGTATGCGAGCTTAAAATATACGGTTTATATAGCTTCATATCTAGCTTCATTTTAATTTTACTCTTCGCTGTGTTCGGGCTCTTCGTGTATGACGCAATTATGTACATATTTCAGATATACAAGGTGGTGCTAGAAGTTGTTTTTAAAGTGGCGCCGACGATCCTTCTCGCCGGATTCAATCTGAGAATAATGATAGTGTACAGAAGGTCCTGCGAGCGACGCCGGCGAATGACTTTATCGAGAACCGTCAGCAGCGACGAGGATCCCAGAACTTTCGCCGAAGAACGGAGGCTGATCCTGCTCTTAGGCAGCACCAGCATCCTGTTCCTAGTCTGCGTCAGTCCTATGGTTATCTTAAACGTCACACTCAGCGAGAGCAATCTCAAAGATTATCCTTACCAGGTAAGGGAGAACCATCAAATATTTTCATTATACATCCTCTCTCAATTCTAAATATACCGTCAGAATACATATTCACCCTTGCTTACAATTTAATATAAACCAACAATAGAGTGGAATTTCAAATTAAAAGTTAATTTACGAAAACAATTCTGCCCTTTCCTCGACCTATTTTTCATCCTCGTCGTTTTATTGCCACGCAAGAATACTCGATCAGAGTTTACTTTTTCCCCGCCTGCTCTTCCTGAATAATTGATTTAATTATTCCACCACATCCTCCCGCGCCTAATACACGACTTCATCAATTATGAATCCGTCCATTAATTCACCGTGTTCGGTTGCAGGTGTTCCGAGCGCTGGCCAATCTGCTGGAAGTGATCAATTACTCGATCACGTTTTACATTTATTGCCTCTTTTCCGAAGACTTTCGAAACACTCTAATTCGTACCCTGCAGTGGCCATGGGTCAAGAGCGATCAGGGCGGTAGGGGCCTGCCTATGAAACGCTCCCCGATACCGAGACCGACGACAACGACAACGACGACCCCGCCGACCACCACGGTCGCGACCCCCGGACATCTGGCTCGCGCCAGCGTTTAACACGGATTTTTTGCCATCGATTCTGGCGTCAACCGCTCGGTCGCCAAGCGATGGAACAAAAAAGACTCGAATCTAGCGCGGGATCGGCGCGCCGTGCGACTGTAAATGTTGGGACGGTTTGATTGCAGAAGTAAAAAAGCTGTGTAAAATAGCCGGGTATTCGAAACGATATACGAGCACGTCGATCGTGCACAATTACGCGGGACAATCTCGTTTGCGTATACGGGGCATGATGGTGATAATAGTGGGCTAATGATAATTTCTCACGGTAATTAAGCAGCCTGCAGTCGTTTCTTCAACTGGTGAAACGACTACGGCGGAAAATCCAATTGTGTGCGCCATCAATTTCCAAAGCCAGGCATTTCCTACGAAATCTTCTGATTCTTACGAGTCGATCCACAAGGAAGTATTCGAGCTATGTATATTCTCTGTATACCGGCGAACTCTCCGGAATAGTTGCACAGTACCGGAACGGCCACATTTACGAAACATTCCTGCGTAGTAACGCGGCTTAAAGCCGGGCGTGTCTACATGGTTGCTGCTGCTAAATTTGAACGTTTGACCATTCCGGGGATGAAATCGACCGACCTGATTAAATAGCCGATATCCGATTATCTCCCCCACTGTCTGAGCGATGCGCTCGCTCGCGGCGATCGCGCGAGAGCGATCGTGAACGCTGAAACGCTCGACGAGACCTTTTGCGATGTAACAACGGAGGTATACAAAGACGAAGAATTCTGTGTGAGCCATCGTCAGGTGCCCCATAGGGCTCTCTCGTGCTCTAAAGTACAAGCTGGAAAAGTTTCCAACGTCGACCAAGTTTGTGCAAAGGCGAGGGTTTCGCAAAGAGCAGAGCGAACGGGAGAAAGAGCAATGCAAGGAAGAAAGTACGGAAAGGAAGTGAGAGTCGCCGCACTGCACGCCCGTGTGCATTACGATGCGAGGAATTTATCAGAATTCGCTGCGGAGACGCGACGACAAGACTTGTGCATCGAGTCGCGTGCGATCGCCGTCGCTGTTGGAAATCAAACGAACGAGCGCTCGGAGAGCGCCGGGCGAGGCGGAAGAAGAAAGAAGAGGACGGAAAAAGGAAAAATCGAAATGTGTCGAGTACCTGATCGTACAAGGGAATCTTTCCCGCGAGAGTCCGAGTAGAGCGAAATCGAGGTGGAAGAGACCGTTAAATTCCGGGATTGCAGGAAACGGAAGACGAGGCGGCGTGCCCCGCGTGGCTCCTCCGGACGTTTAAAATAGCGAATGAATTAAGGGAATGACGTCGAGGGATATTTTCTTCGCCGCGCGGTGTGAATCATCGCGATTTATTTCCGTGCGAGTGCTGTATAATTAAATGCCGCCGGGAGCGCCAGTGAGAATCACGTCTCGTCTTCGCCGCGTTATCGGCGTTAATCTTTTACACCGCAATGTATCCTCGCCGTCGATAAGCCACGTTCGATTAGACCTAAGCAATTTATGTATAGCGCTCGATAACGCTTCTCCCTTCCCGTTACCCTCCCCCGGGACGGGAATTGAATTTCAAGGAGGTCCGCGTATTGAAAGAGCGTAAGAGCGTATCGCGATATGCGAACGTGCGAGCGTACGAACTCGCCCCTTTCGGAGATCTAACGAAAAGGACCGCTGCCGGCTACGATAATAATATTCCATCGAACTCTCTCCGAAATAAACCGCTACCTCCGCTGGTTGCGTCGCCGTTTCGAAAATAGACACGCTGCACTCCAGAAAGACATCCTCTCCCTCGGGGAATCGATAATTAAATTCGTCGCAACGCGGTCCGTCCGCGTGGTTCGTGGTTCGATGGTAATATTATTTCGCTCATTTGCATACGTAAATCCCGACAAGGAATATTTCGCGACGTGAACCTTCCCCCCTTCTCGTTCGGCAACTTTGCGAGGCGCGCGTGAACGAAGAAATAAATTCGGAGAAACGTCCATTCTGCTTTTCAAGAATCCTCCCCCTGTCCTCATTATGCAAACGGAACGCAAAAGTTGCGGAGTACGTATATAATCTAGTTGGAAATCGAGAAACATCGGCTACACGTGAGGGTACTGTGATCCGCTCCTTTTTTTCGAAGTTCTCCGCTTTCATCCACTTCGTTCTCCCCGAGGAAACGCGAATTACGGGGGATCCCCAAGCTTCTCAGATTCCCACGCTCCCCGAGTCCCTCGAATCGCCATTTTCTTGGAGCAATTTACCGTTTTTTTTCTCTTTTTTCGACGACGACCTGTAAAAATATCCGCGAGGTGCTTCAGCACGGCGCACGTCACGTCGAATGCGACAGCAGCAGCGGTTCGCTGTCGAACCAGATGACGAGCACATGACGAGCGTTCGCTCGGTGTACCTAGCCCCGCGTAAGAACTCGTGCAAACAGGCCGCCGTCCAATCGTTTCCTTTCGATCGATTTTTGCGTCACGCGTCAGTCCGTGAAATTTTGATATTTACCGCGCGGATCGATAAGCCCTCTCGCGTGTGAAGCTCCGCGGCCGATGCAACACGCGGCGTTCTTGCAATACGGAGCACCGATTAAGCGCGACGGACGGTTGGTAGAGCCCGGCACGGTGGTCCTGAAGGTGAAAAAAGTTTGACAGAAATGGATCCAAAAACGAGTTTCACAGGAAGATTCTAAAACATTTGTAGGTTAAAAATTCGCAAAGCAGCAAATCCCAGCTGCTCCCCTTTGTGCGATATTCCATTTTTAATTATTTTAAATACATTGACCACTTTTGGCTTTACCCAGGACCAACGACGTGGACGTAGTGGTTTTATGGTCCCATTTTTTTGTTTTGATTATTGCTTCCTCATAGAGGAAGCTTTGTTTTCGTGAAAAAATTTTTTTTTCAGTTTTTAATGCCAAAGTGTTTAGAATGTTCTAAAACCTCGTAAAAATACATTAATACAAAATGTCCGTGTGTGTGTATGTGTGTATGTGTGTGTGTGTGTGTGTGTATGTAACGGATTTCAAGTCCGTGGTTGCTCTAACTTCCGCAATTTTTGAGATATTGGGTTGCTTTTTTTTTTTAACCGAAAGAGAATTTTAAAAGGAAGGTTCCTATTGAATTGCGCGATGATCGGGAAAGGGGTTCTTTTTGCGCTCATATTTTTAAATTTTTGAGAAATGTCCGTGGTTGCTCTAACTTCCGCAATTTTTGAGATATCGGGTTG
>NJRP01000082.1:135400-159796 GCA_003063835.1 Aphaenogaster floridana | reverse complement strand
CGTGGTTGCTCTAACTTCCAAAAATGTGGAGATATCGAACTGATTTTTTTTAAATCAATAGAATATTATTAAAAGAAAATTAGTATTGAATTTAGAGCCAAATTATTTCTAAAAAAAGCGTGCAAATTGGGAATTTGCACAGTGCTTCCTCATCAATTTATTAGTTGGTTCACAAAGCATCCTCTATGAGGAAGCCAAACTAAAAAAAAGAAGAAATAAAAAAACTTCCTCATAAAGGAAGCTTTGTGAACCAATTAATAAATTGATGAGGAAGCACTGTGCAAATTCCCAATTTGCACACTTTTTTTATAGTTTTTTTATTGTAGTTATTTTTTAGTTTTTTGGGGTTTTTATTATTTTCTATGTTTTTTGGGGGCTTTTTTATTAATTTCTAGTTCTATATAATTAAACTTTTTATTATGAATTTAAGAAAATTATATGAAATTACTCTTTTCATATATATAATAAATTATATATGGAGTAATAAAAAAAATTCATAATAACAAGTTTAATTATATAGAACTAGAAATTAATAAAAAAGCCCCAAAAAAACATAGAAAATAATAAAAACCCCAAAAAACTAAAAAATAACTACAATAAAAAAAACTATAAAATAATCAAAACAAAAAAAAACACAAAAAATGGGACCATAAAGCCACTACATCCACGTCGTTGGTCCTGGGTAAAGCCAAAAGTGGTCAATGTATTTAAAATAATTAAAAATGGAATATCTCACAAAGGGGAGCAGCTGGGATTTGCTGCTTTGCGAATTTTTAACCTACAAATGTTTTAGAATTTTCCTGTGAAACTCGTTTTTGGATCCATTTTTGTCAAACTTTTTTCACCTTCAGGACCACCGTGCCGGGGGACGGGGAGAGAATCGACGGCGGATGGTTTCCGTTCCGTTCCGTTGCGGGAGATCCGTTCCTGCCGCAGCGGCCGGAAGGGAGCGGGAGAGGGACAGGAAGGAGCGGTCAGCGGGATTTTCGCCGGAGTTAAGTGGAGGCGGTAACCAAACCTCCTCCATCGTCGGTACACCGCCATTTGGAAATAATTTAGACCGCTGGTGCACAGGGGGTTCGTTTCGACCGCTATAAATACGTCGGGGTGGGCGCAGCACGCGTACCACAATAACGCGCGCGCAGTAAAATGGATGGGTCCTGTCATCGTTTTGGGGAATAATTTAAGAGCGCGTAACATCCTTCTCGGAAATAACGGGAGAGATATACTACGGTGGGAGAGGCGTGTTACGAGAAGCGAATATACTGTATGTCATAATAAAATTTTGAAATACGTAGGCGTCCGGGATACTTCACTGTCGACGATGTATGTACCATCACTCGCAGATGTAACGTCAGTGTCTCTCTCTGGCGAGCAAAAAAAAAAAAAGAAAGAGGGAAAGAGAGACATCAATGTGTCTGAAGAATAAAATCACTTCCAAAGTAATAGTCTGCACGATGAAGTGGGGGTCGATGGCTTCGATGGTGGCGGTTTAGTAATGCCCCTATCATATTTTTTATATGGCACACAGTGACGTGATAAATTTGGTCGGATGATTTATGTGGTGTATTTTTCGGAGAAAGTCCTCGTTCCATCTCGTTCCTGTACCACGTAGCTTCCTTTGATTCAAAGTTGTCTCATGAATTATTTTCCTCACGTTGTTGTTCGCCGTAAATCATCCGACGTGGAGTTCGAGAAAATATTTCGTTTCGCGGATGAACGCGACAATTCAGATGCCCCCCTATTCTAATGTATATACATATATTGGGTCACGAGATTCGTTGCAGCAATCGGGATCTGGAAAGAGTCGAGCTCGTCAGCGTTGGTTTTGCGGATTCGTCAACAACGTGGTCGCCGCGGATGCGGCATCCACATTCGGAATCTCGTCAGGAATCTCGTGACCGCGGACAAAAAAGTAGCGGCGACTTGGCGCGCGACGCACCACGCTCCGGAATTTTTGGGCGAAATGGTACCGGTCCGCCGGTGGATGGGGTCATCCATGGTGGGGGTTGCTCTTTGGGTGGGCGTCGCTGGGTCGATACAGGGTGGCTTCGTTCGCCGTCGAAGGCACCACGGGGTGAACGAGTACCCTGTCTACCCTTTGGCTCCTCTTTCGGTGGCTACGGAACCGCGCGAGACTCCTCCTGGCGAATTAACTTGTCCTTTAAAAGCGTTTCGCTTATTCATTGTTTGGCAGAGGGGACGTCAATCAAGGGTACCCTACGAAGGCGGTTCGTCACGTTTATTAATTACCTTTTTCTTACGAAGGAACATCGCGAGCTGTCCTTGAAAAGAGAAACTAACAAGGTGTCACGAGAGCGGAATTACTGTCGCGACTTAATTTGTAAAATTGAAGCCCGTAAAAGCAAAATTGAATAATAATAAATAAATAAATTTTCGGAAGGAATAATTTCGGCGACTAATAATGTTGCAAGAGTAACCCGGTGCGCACCAATCGAACGGAATACTATTGATATTCGATATTTGAATATGAGTAATTATTCACTTCCTCTTTGTAATTAAATGCAGACATCCGTCGCCTCGATTACGAATATTTATTTTACGTATATATGCACCTGATTAATAATGCGATTGGCCGTACCATAAACGGGCTTATCCTTAAAAATAGCGCCGCCGCTTGAAACTGCGAGACGCGTTCCGCGAATAAATCAACGATTCAAATACCGTCGCAGATGGTATCCGCCAGTCTGATAAAAGGGTACGAATGATATCGGACGGGTATATACCCGCGCGGAATTCCGCAAATGAATATAAAACGGTACGGCGGCTCGCGCACGTTGCCGCGTAATTCGATTGAGCCTCGATATTGCATAATGTAACGCGCGCCGGACGTCCAATAATTATTGTTGGAAATTTATTAGGGTGTAAATGGAACCGCGCGGCGGGCGACCCGGACGCGGGCCGCTTATACCGGGGCGCGTGCGAAATTGGCGGTCATGCAAATTGCTCGCGTGTATGTACTTCGCCGCCCGTAGTTAACGACTCTTCCGGTCGGCTGAGCCTCTAACGAAGCCGTTTCGCTCGTATACGCGCGCGCATGTTCGCCCTCACACGCCGCTGATGAAGAAGCGACTGCGCCGCGCGGCGGATATGGAGACGCCCGACCGGAAATAGATCGATAAATCAGAGATCCAGCATCGGCAGAGTGCCGTCTCGCCCCTCCCCCTCCTCCCCCCTTCTTCGTCCCTAATTACTGCCTGTTGTGAAGGCCCGTATGCTAACTCGCAATTATCCTAACAGTCACGGAACGTAAATGAGATGCATTTACATGCCTTGGAATTGCATATCGGGGACGGTGCATGTACGTTGATTGCAACTGTATCGCGGCCCGCCAATCTGATCGGCGGACTGCTAAAAGGGATTAAGGTAAGTAAAAAGATTAATTATCACCGCCGGGGGGAGGGGGGGGGAAGTACCGCGCCTGATTGGGAGTCTGCGTTTGCGGAGCGCTCGCGAGATACGTGGTCTCCGGGCTGGGCGATCGAGCTCGCGGACGAAACTCATTTAAATTCGCACGTCACGCCATTTAAAACGCTGGATGAAATTGAATGACGTACACGAAATGCCGACGTAAAGTACCCCTCATCACGCCGGGAGCTGACCGACGAGCGCGGAATTTAATGCAAATAAGTGCATTAGGCGGGCGAGGAATCGGCGACGCGCGGGCGGTTTGAGAGCTGGTGCTGGAACTCGCGAAATTCGGAATCGCTCTCTCGGGCGTGTTTGAAAAGAGACCGACCGCTGCCGTTTGTCTCCTCTCGCTTCGGAGCACAGAGACTTCGGGCAAACGCGATCAAACAATGGAACAGACTCTGCGTAATTCTCGTTAAGCCCCGAGTTCGACCGCAAGGTCCGACGAAGACGGCCAGTTGAGCCCTAGTGAAGGCAATTTACCTCGCAATTAACGCGGCTGTCGCTAAAGTAAACCGCTGTGGACTCGGAGCGTCCTTCCGCGGAAGAGCGACCGCGGAAAAATAAACGCGACGTCGGCAGCGACTCGATTTCGAGGAGCGCGAAGCCCCCGGCCGCGACTGGAAGATGAAATTTTCCTTCGGAGATAGTTAAATGTATTTTTGAGCGACGGATTAATCCGATTTTCGCGGCGAACTTCCGCGCGCACTTTCGTAATTGCTTCACTTGTTATAGAAATATTCAATAACCGCGATTTCGCTCTCGGAAGCTTAAGCGCTTCGTTTCCCGGGCGAGGGAAATGCCGGGGAACGGAAGTAACAGCAAAAAAAAAGATAATAATAATAAAATGGGAAATTCAAAACAAGCGCATAAATCCAAGCGATGCACCGTGCATGCAGATATTCGGATTGGATACGGCGGCGCCGCAACTCCGACGCGTTTCCAGGTGCGTTTTTAGCGCGGATTCCATTTTCCGCTCGGAACGCTCCGCGGCCATCGTCTCACGCTCATATCGTCGCCTGTCTCTCGGTTGCCCTCGCAAATAGAATCATATATCCCTCCAAGGAACGGGAGTCACGTTTCCCCGCGATTTATTTCTTCGGCGAATCGAGCAGCTCTTACCGCAATTTTCGCGTGATACTCGAGGGCGAGACTTGCCAAAATACCACCGAGATTTCCTTCCGATTTCGTCGCTCCGTACGACGAGGAAAATCCTGTTGCACCGCCGGAATTTTGCGCTTCTTGTTGCTTCCCACGGAAAAGGATGACCGAGATTGATGAATCCTAAAGAGAGGCTTGCGAGTGTACTTCATTAAGTGAAGTAGCTAATAACGGAAAAGAGTAGCTTCCGTTAAAAAAAAAAAGAATAAAAAGGTATCACAATTATGTAACAGCTACACTGAGAGAAAAAATATCTTGATACAAAAAAATTTTACTTAATACAAAAAAATTATGTATTCGGTGGGTCCTAATAGCTTATTTACTTGTATTCGTCTTAAAATTTCTTGAGTGAAATATTTATAATATTTATAATTTTTAATTAAATATTTATTTTCTTTTTGTTCTAGAAAATATTTACTGCTAGATCATATTTATATATTCAAGATAATCAGATTTTTTAATATTAGAAAACAATTTAGTTAAGTTTAATAATATTCTACAGAAGAGATTTGTTTCGACACTACTGGCCAATTTAATTTAAATTAATATATCGCGATTTGCGACACTTTTTCAACCATGAATTTGGTCCTACTAAAGTGAATGAAATTAAATTAATGTAAAAAATTTGTTGCAAAAAATATGAGAAGATTCAAATCCTGGCTGAGGTAATATTTTTCGCAACAAATTCTTTACATTAAAATTCAGGGACCCGGACTGGATCGGAACTGAAACCGAAAACCGTTCCGTAACCGGTATTTTTGTCGGATCGGAACCGTAAACCGTACCGAAATTTTATAAAGCCTATAGGACCGGAATCGAAACCGGTACCACTAAATTATTTTCGGTACACGGTTTTTTTCGGTTCCTTAGACGCGGCTTTTCCGAAAGATAGAATTAAAAAATACATGTATATCGAGAATTCCATGTTAAATGAGCCACCTTTATTGCAAAAAACGGACCTTTTTTTTCATTTTTGACAGCTAAATTTTATCCTTAACACCCCTACACTAAAACCTAGGAGTTACAGAGTGTTACCTTTTACGATTTTTGTAAAAATCGATTTTTCAAGTCACATGAAGTTTATCGCTATTTTCTTAAATGAAATCATATGACTTTTCTTACATAATATGATGCCTCTAGTTATTCTGCACATAAAAGTATTGAGGTAAAGTTATAAAAAAATCAATAGTTTCCGAGATATTTTATACTTTATTTTGACATATTTTAACATAAAGTATAAAATATCTCGTAAACTATTCATTTTTTTATAACCGTACCTTAATACTTTTATGCACAGAATAACGAGACGAATCAATTGGTGTAAGAAAAATACATAGCTGCTTTTAAAAAAATTATGCAATTTGTAATGTTCAGTTACATATTTTTTTGAAGAGCAACTATGTGTTTTCTTTACACCAATTTATTCATCTCGTTATTCTGTGCATAAAAGTATTAAGGTACGGTTATCAAAAAATGAATAGTTTACGAGATATTTTATATTTTATGTTAAAGTATGCCAAAATAAAGTATAGAATATTTCGAAAACTATTGATTTTTTGATAACTTTACCTTAATACTTTTATGTGCAGAACAACTAGAGGCATCATATTATATAAGAAAAATCATATGATTCCATTTAAAAAAATAGCAATAAACTTCATGTGATTTTGAAAAATCGATTTTTACAACAATCGTAAAAGATACATATACGGTCAAAGCGGATCGTGGTGCTTAATAATATTTCTTAAGTAAATTCAAATTTCAATTTCTAAAACTGCGCGCCGTTACTATCGGACTTGAAACGCAATCCTAAACCAAAGCTAGAAAATCACAATTAAATTGATCGTCAATCTATTAATAATACTGATGCTAATACGCATCTTAAAAACTGTAAAGAAATTATTTTTTGCAATAATTAAAGTAAAATAAAAACATGTATCAATAATTCAAAATTTAATATTTATAAGTTATAAGTACATATCCACACACGCAGTATGTATATATAAATAATTTAATTTAAAAAAAATTTCAATAAGAAAATTTTAATGAACCGGAACCGGAACCGGTTTTGAACCGAAAAAACTGTAATTTACACAATACCGGTATTTTTGTTAGCTAGAAAACCGGAACCGAAACCGAAAACCTTTATTATAAGTATTTTAATGGACCGAAACCGGAATCGAACCCATAATTTCGTCCGGTCCGGGTCCCTAAAATGTAATTTCATTCACTTTAGTAGAACCAAATCCATAATCGAAAAAGTGTCGCGAATCGCGATATATTAATTTAAATTAAATTGGCCAGTAATGTCGAAACAAATCTCTTCTGTAGTTTATTATTCACTGGCGAAGAATATTCCATCTCTTGTTTGTTTAATAATATTATTAGGTTATTTATAAAATATTTATTTAAATGTAAAAAATGTAAAAGTACACAAAATAACATACAAGGTAACATGTGTATTTACTTAAAAATATTTTTACTTAAATAGAACAAACAGATACTTGTATCAAAAAATATGGTTTTAAGAAAATGTATTTTCTTCATTTGAAAAATTTTTTCTCTCAGTGTATGAAACTAGCGGAATATTATGTTACAGTTTTGAAAGAGCATAATTACGTTATTTTGCATGTGGTCGAAGATATAATCGTACATAGATTCAATCGTTATTCCCTAATCTAATATTCCTAATCTAATATCGTAATTTATTAATCGCTAATCTAATATTCTTGAGGAGCAAGTGCAGTTATTGTTATCTCGGACTCTTGAAAGTAGATTAGAATCGCGCGGTGTAGCAATACGTGTGTGAATATTTACAATCGCGCATGGAACACAACGTATTGCACCGAGCTTTTGCATTTCTATCCCTTTTCTCGTTAGCGCGCTCCGGCGAGTGGATGGTCGAAGATACGACTTTAATTTCGTAGAGCGCAGCGGAGAGAGCCTCATTCCCGCGAGATGTATCTCACCTACTTCTTAAATCTTAATAAAGCAGCGACGGGCAGCCATCAAAGATGCATTAAGCAAATAAGAGCGGCGCGTATTAAATATAATAATGAAAAAAACCGTCGACGCGGACAAATTGCGGACGGGTAATATAGAAATTAATTTGCCGTAAAATGTGACATTCGCACGACATTTGTCACGATACGGGGGTATCATTTTCAGCGGCGCTGCATCAATTCAAACGGCGAGCGTATTCGCTTTATCAACGTGGCATCGCTCCCGGGCGCGGATCGGGGCGACCCGCGCGCGATGGCTGAAGTTGAGGAATCGTCCTGCGGAGGAAACGGAGCGGCCGCTCGCTGGGCGAGACGACAAGCGGCAATTATTCACCGTTGGGATCGCGATGGCCGTAAACAGTTTGACGAATCGCGCTTTACGCCCGCGCCACGGGAATGTATCTGTTATTGTCGTCGACATTGTTGTTGATCGCGGCTCCATTTTCGCAAGGGAGAGGATCATCGACGTTTTTATGCCGTGGACTGCCGGCGCGGAGGACTGCTGACATGCTCCACTTTCGTTTACGCTTTGTTCGTTACCGTTCGACGTACGCCACATCGAACACTTTTGTTATTGCTTCAGGAGGAGGTTGTGACGGGGGGGGGGTGGAGAAGCGGGAGGATAATGCTGTGTTTTCTAGAGGCTGATACGTACTCACGATGGTAGTTACGACTTTCGTGGCCGGTCGGTAAAGACAGAATTAAATCAAATTGCTGCAGCATCCCGGTCAGCGAAAAACTGCATGAGTTTTGAACGAGGACTCCGAGAGGAAAGCGCGTAGCGCGCTTGAAGCTATTATCACTGGGAGATAATTAGATGTCACTGAGAATTTATTACCGCGGTAATTTATTACTTGATTGATTACAATTACACGAAAAAGGGGATTAAAAGTAAAAAATATTATACAAGGGAACGTTCCACTCTACGAGCTATTCTAAAAACTTTAATATTAGCTGTCGACCATTTTATATTCTTCCTAAAATGTTGTGATTTTCGTTTATTCTGAAAAATTTCATCTTTCAATTATTATTATATATTTCTTATTGAATATAACGTGTGATGTACACTATTTGCAAAAGTCTGAGCACACGCTATCTCTTCCGTTTAAATTAAAATTGTAACATAACAAATAAACTTTCAAAAATATTCCGTTGTTATCACATAGTTTACATTTCTTTTGTATAATAACAATAGAATATTTTTGAAATATTATTTTATTTGTTCTGTTATTTTGAATTCAAACGGAAGAGATAGTGTGTGCTTTTGACAAAGTGTAGCGCGATTATGTAATAAGTTTAACGATAATATAAGCAACTCTTCGAGCATCGGTGGAGATAAAGGTAGAGGTTGAAATAAACCGTTTTGTCATCGAACCAACGGTATCACGCAAACCTTTTCTTTTATTCATGCGTCTGCCGGCGAATCCGCGTCGATTTAGATCCATCGCATCGAATCCATCGTGCGGACTCCAGAGAACGCGAAAATCCGCTACCGGCGAGATATACCGCCCGTGAGGGCCGGTATCTTCTCCGCGCTCCCCTTAAGTTCCGCTCAATCGAGAAATGTTGTTTCGCAGGCGTATCGCTTTCCCCACAAACTCCGCGAATTACGGCGACCGACGATGTTTTTAAGTGATTGATCTCATCACGGTGAGACGCCGAAAAACTTTCGCGCGTGTCTCAAAGTTCCACACGTATCATTACTTTACGATCTGTAACCTTTCCTGCACCCTTTGTACTTCTTTTATTTTCGGAGTAAAACTATTAATGGGCCGTAGCACGATCGTCTCATTAATCTTTCTCAATTTCTCAGACTATTCTATTTGATAGCGCAACGATCTCCTCGTCATACTATACTGAGAAAAACCTCATTAAGTTTCGCATTTCTTAATTTATATGCTCGTCTTTCACGATGCGTAATATTATTTCATTTGAAATAAAGATATTAATAGATGTAACGTCTCCACTTCTCCTTGCTTTTTTTAGTTTATCAGAAACAGTAGTAGAAATTCCAAATGCGAAACGACGGATGAGCAAAGTGATATTTATTACAGTTCGTGATAAAGTTGGAAACGGGAACGAGCGGCAGTGGCGACGATCGGGCAATAAAAGACAATGATAAATAATAATAAAAACGCGAGCTCCTCTCCGAATACGAATATTCGCCCGGGTTAATTTCATAATGGAACTTTACGGGGCGCGCCGGGGCCGAAGTTTCTCCCGAAAGCGCCAAGGGTGCTAACAATATTTGTAAGACGAGAATTATGGTCAAATGGAAGTGAGGAGGGCATCTCGGCCGCGGGGGAAAACGGGCGCAAAGGGATGAAGTGGCAGAAACGGATCCGCGAAAGAGACGGCGAGTGCGAAATCGAGGGAGACGGCGCACACCACTCGTGCGTACAGCCGAGACGAGAAAAATTTCCAACGGGGGTGGAAAAAAGAAAGCGGGGAGGAGCAGGCGGGAGGCGGTTGGGAAAATCGGGAAAAGAGAGACAAGGGTGAAAACGACGCAGAACGCGATCGACCGAGACGGCGAGAGCGTGGGTACGACGGTGCGAGAGAGGGAGAGAATGCGGGAGGAGGATCGAAGGTGACGGAATCGGAGGAACCGCTGTGTGGAGGAGAGAACGGGAGGGTGGATAGTCGAGCATCCTCCTCAGCTTCGAGTGGTGCGCTTGCGCTATCGTAACCCCCGATATACCTCCACGTAATGTCATCGCCGAGCCAGTCTGACGCCAGGCGCCGCGACGCTATGACGTCACTGATCCGCGCTTCGCCGACGAACATCCCTCGCCTAGCGGTTGAGAATTCATGAATGAAATCCTATTTACCACCAAGTATCCGGATAGAGTACTCGCGAGGGGACGCGCCTACGAGCACAGGTTCGCACGAACACGCGCGAGCGGGACCGCGGGGTCCGTGGTGAACGCCGGGGACCAATTGGACCCGGGCTGGTTCCGGCCAGCTTTCGAGCGCAGTATCTGTCCATGTTAATCGTGTCAAGCTGCGTGTGGCAGAACCAATATCGCGCGTGCGATCGCCCCGGCGATGCAATTACGAATAGTCGAGATGCTGATTCGCGTCGACGAGCTTCGATCGAGGGGAGCGTATTATCCGAGGGAATTATCGGGATGCGATGTTCCGGCTGTATCTTCATCAAAGCCTGTCCAGTGGTTAATCTCTCGCAGTGATGGTCCCTGTTGATAGCGAGCACGTTTCGCGAATGACGTAAGGTTCCCGCCCGCCAGCTGGTTTCCCCGCGCTGTCTTCATTCAGGAGCCCCGATAGTGTTCTCCACGACCTATCGACGTTTTGTGCGAAAGTTGCGCGAGTTGCTGGTGCACGCGACGATAATACCCCTTTATCGCGCGTTATCGGCTGTCGCGATCGAAAGATACGGAGACACGACGCTTTAGTGCACCTCGGAGAGCGGGCTCTCTCGTCGATATCCGGTTTGTTTTATGAATGGGCTTCTGCGCTTCTGCGCCAGGAAAGGATCTCCCGATAATCAGGCTTACGTGGCCTTTCAACGGAAATGTTCTCCAGAGGATTCGCGAGCTGGCGAACGAGAAATTGCTTCCGACCCCGTACCTCCTCGTCCAGTCGCTTCCGCATTCGCCTCACGCGCTCTCGAATCTTTCCTTCGCTACCGATCAGCTCGATTACGCTACAGCGTAATGATAAGCGGGAAAGGAAATCGCATGGCTCCAGGTGTCATACGGCGCGAGGTCAAGGATGCAGCACGACCTCGACCAGAAGTTAATCGTTCGGCAAGGCCCTTTCTCCCCCCTCGTCGCGGCCTTCGACATCCCCGAATCTCGCAGGCGGGCTCCCGCCCGCTGCCGTCGCGCCTCTCTCCTTCTCCCATGCGGATCGACTTCCGCAATTTCGTTCGCGCGACGCGGCATGAACAACGCATGAATCAAAATCCCTCCCGGTATCGGGCGCGCTTAACCGAACTTCGCGGGAACGCGACGCGACGCGACGCTACGCGCCACCGCGACCGCGACGTGACGCGAATTCGCATTAGCCGACTGATTCTGCATTCCGGATTCGCGGATTCTACCGGAGTGAGATCTCCTCGCCTTCTCCTTTACCGTGCCGCATACGTCATTCAGAAGCGAGGAAGATCTCCATATTAAAGAGAAGAAGAAGGGGCCCTTCCAACTTTGCCGTAACTTCATTCGACGACCCCCTCCCTCCCGCGGAGACTGCGCGTCCTGTTCGTTCATTGTTATTCCGTCCCAAGTTTTTACGAAGTTCCGACAACGACGAACTGGTTCGTTTCGAATCAGCTCACGGCGTGTCGGACTGTATTTTCCATCCTCCCTCAATCCCGGCGAATCGGGACTTCTCCCTTAGCCGAGAATTTTCGTTGCCTTCAATCGCGACTCAATTAACCCGCCCGGACGATGAGCTTGGGAAGAGATTGGGGATAGATATAGAAAGCACGGGAAAGAGCGCGATTCATTATTCACTGACACTAATGACGTCGCGATAAATACGCTGATATAACTGGAGTCCACGTTTCTTTTATCATATAATCAATTCGCGCATCGCAACTAGACGAATAATTACTTCAATATTTTTTATCAACAATTTATTATTGTTTGATGACGTTCTTTATTGCATATTTAAAAGAAAATAATAATCTATCAAATTCCAGTTTAATATCCCGCTATTTTACAGATACTTAAAGAAGCCGAATTAAATTTTTTATCGTTAACAATTTTTATATGAAATACTTCATACCTTTTTTGTACTTTTGTCCTTTTTTATTAGTAGTTGAAAAATCTATAGTGATGATAAACGGGGGAGAGGAGGGTAAGAGAAACATTGTAATAACGGTTATCATTTCGGAGTAACAAACGGCTTGATATATATTCTTTCATGGCATCAGGAAAACGAGAGGATTAAGGGCCTTGGTCGTAGTGGGACAAGCGAATCGCGACAGCGGGAGCTAAGGAAATACATTTAGTGGAAATTCCGTTTAATCCTAGGATAAGGTTGGAGATATCGTAACGCCGTTGGCCTTTAAAGCCCTTCATATAATGGCCCAGAAGGGATTGGCTAGCGCAAGTTCTGAAAGTAGCCTGTATCGGTCGTCTGGTCTTACGACCTTTGAAACTTTAATGCGCCCGATCCGAGACAACATTGTACCTTTGCGTGTGACATTCATTTGCATTACACTTGAATATCTCTCGTTATTCTCGAAAGATAAAAATACGCATGTCGTGGTATTCGACGAGTTCACTTGGCCTTTAGTTAGGGACGAATCTCTCGACAACGTAACCGCTTTGATGAACTCCTGCAACGTTTCCCAGTCTTCTCCGAGTTCGTCTTAATTTTCCGATACGATCTTTGCAAATTGAAGCTCGTCGGCGCACTTCAAAACTTCACCAGGAAGAGACCAAGCGGTGCGATTAATGATTCCGCGAAGCTTATCGCACCGGAAAATTATCGCCCCCGCCCTTTCGAATGCGCGCCTACAATTCGTGATACAAACGCGGTTGGGTCTCTAATTTCTAGCTCTAATTTCTGCGCTGACGCTTCAAAACGAGCGCGAAAGAAAAGTGGGAAGCTGCGAACCCGTGACCGATTCACGGGAGAGCTCGCGTTCTCATTAATATTCTCCCTTGTCTTCTCCACAGAAAAAGCAATATCATCGAAAGGAAAATCTACGTGGGAGGCATATCAACAAATCGACCCCGTTAGCAAGACGACGCGAATGATACTGAATCCCGTGTCGTAATGAAATCGATTAAGTACACGTGCCCCTCTCCCGTCCGCACACCTCGAGCAAATTAAATCAAACTCCGTCGTTCGCAATTCGGCACCGCCGTGCCCCTGATCGCGACGCAAATTTATCGAGGGACTCGGACGTGTTCCGCGCGGGAAGAAAGTTTTCGCCGTTCTATAAAACGCCTTCAAATTGAATTCACCGGCGAACTTGTCGGGGCGCAGGAGGACTGGTTCGGCCCAATTGGGAGGAAGTTGCAGCAGGCGGGGAAACTTATCGAGTGGAATTCGACAGAGTGTCTCCGCGGCTACGAAACAGGAGGAGTCAAGGAATTCGGCGGGGTAACGGGGAGGGTGGGATTCGCGTTTCGCGCCTCAAGAAACTTTATTGTCCGGCAAATCCCTCCTGTCTTCGTGAACTAGCGCGGAAGCGCCAGTATTCCGGTCGTTCCCGGTGCATCCGTCGGAACACGAGCCACATCCTCGGTCTGTCGACTGCAATTTCGCGAGGTCGGGAGATGCGAGGCGGACGGTGAGAGTCCGTAGCGAAAGAGAGAATCAGCGTGAAGCCAAGTCCTCGACTCGGCCAGAGGAGATCGGTGTAATTCGCGCGCGTTAGATCCGCCGCACGGCTCCAGGCTACGAAGATGGGTAAGAAGAACAGCAAGCTCAAGCAGGATACCATCGATCGCCTCACCACCGACACGTACTGTAAGTAGCAATAACCTTGTCTAGTCGTACACGCGCCATACAGTCTCCTTCATCGCATTGTCGTCGTGCAAGTGCGTGCGAGATCGCGCCCTCAGCGGATTATATCAGGAAGGCACGTGTTCCTGATTATCGCCATCATCGTAAATTTGTGGGCGCGGGCACGCGATATTTTCATGCTCGCCGGTCATAAACGCCAAGTTAAATTGTCCGGCGCGATCGCGACGAACGGTTGCGCCCCTTCCGGGTCGCAATTCTTCAAAAACTGGGTCTTCCGAGTCGCGGATTCTTCCGAGCGAGCTGGCGCGAGAATCGCAGGACCAAAAGACGGGGGGCCGGGCTTCTCTCCGGTTTTTCCGACTGACCTACCGCGTTATTTTGGCGGTCCATGTAACCGCAACCGGCGATGAACGACTCACTGCCTCTCTTGCGCATTATCTCTCTCTCTCTCTCTCTCCTTATCCACCTATCGCTTTCTCTCCGCATTCCCTCTGTCTGCACGCTAAACGCGCATCGATCGCACGGTCGTTCAATACGCGCCGCAACGACGACGTACCCTCCTTCATTCGATAAAACGCGTTTAATCCATTCCACAAAGTTTGCCTGTCGGAAGCGACGGCACACCGCGCTTCCACGCCACGTGGCTTTGTTTCCGTTGAACGAGAGCGCGATTCGATAGCGAGCGCGACGCGACGTCTACAACCGCGGGCTTCTATTTAATCTTTCAGCAAAAAGTTGCATGTAAAACACCGGTAACTGCATATATGGCTAAGTCTAATATTTACAGCAAGCGGTTTTACACCAAGCGGTTTTACACCAAGCCTGAATAGTCCATAGAACTACATAAGAATGGACGGTAACGCGATTGTTAAAAATCTCAGTAACAAATGGTGAGCGCGGTCCCTCCCCCTCGATATTATGTAATATACTCACGTGAAAATTGTCGCGCCGTTAACGAACGCTTAACTATTTCCAACCACGGGCGCGTAAAAATGTACGGCGGGCGGAGTTCCCGGCGAATTATTCGGGTGAAAATGCGAAGGGCAAGTGCGCTTTTGGCCCGGACATTTCCAAGTGATTACTTTGGCACCAATGATAGCTTTCACGTGGAGACCCTTATTAGAATTTTCGCCCTCACCGCCGCCGACAGGCCGACTCGTGCGCAAGCAAATTCGATTAATAAACATCACGCACAGGAACGCGCAAATCATTTGACAAACGTTTTCGTAAGGCGGCAGCGACAGGTCTGAGATTTTAAATCAACATTTTTCTATGTCAGTGCCCTTTCTAAAAGCCGGGCCTCTCGAGATATCGATCGTACTGTGATTAATGATAACAGGACATCGCCCTTTGTGCCACGTTCTTCAGTCGTTTACTCGCATCGTATACAGAAAATAATTACTTATAATAGACGGGAAATATATCATAGAGTTTTATCCTTATTTCTTAGAATTTGCATTATTTCTTAGAGTTTTCGTTTCTGCTTGCGACATTTAAAATTCCACAGGCGTGCCACATTTTCTACAGAAATCTGAAGCACACGAGTTTAAACGAAAACGACATTCCTGTTTTGCGCCGCGCTGACAGTTTCTAGTCAGACGAAACTGTGTCAGATATAGTCGGAGGTATGTGTTGGATATCTGACAGTTGAGTTGTCATGATCTTATTTGCCTCTGCTCTTTAATAACCGCCAATTTGTTAACTCGTCCGACCGGATGACCCAGAATAATAAAAAGTTGCGTGCGTTGAGCGATACCGCGAAGTGCACAGTTGCAAGACCAACTTTGTTAAACAAGTAGCTCCTCGCGAGTTTGCGCCTGCATCAATAATGCGTACCACCGTATTCTATTACCGAGCCGAGCACACATTTAATGTTACACGCCATTGTCGACGTCATCGACGCTTTGATCTCGAGAGTGAAGTAAATCGTGCCAGGTTGAATGCAACGTGCGCACGTGGCAAACGCTTACGTGAACGTTTACCCCGTTTTCGAACCAGGTATTATCGATGTGAAATATTAACTTCGCTTGAACGTGGTTGTAACAAATATTTATCGACATGCGAGGAAAGTGACCAAGTTTCAATCAATTCGCGCGCGTGTTTGCTCTGCAATTAATGCAAAACGCGATAAAGAGAGCTGGAATAACGTTTGCGTCATCACTTTACTCGTCGGGCACGCCTTGCGATAATACACACCGTACGAATTAATTGACCGAAGCGCGACTGTTCACTGAAATTGACTGCAAGTTAAAAGCGGTTTCGAGCGTTTATTATGCCATAACGTGTTGAGTCGCGTCGACACAAAAAATGTAATCTCGTCCGACAATATTCTCCGGTTTCCCGTTTTTCTTTCAAGCACAGAGGATAGTTCAGCGTGCTGTAAAATTCGCACCTCGCGCTCGTTTACCGTCCTGTTTCCGCTATACCCGTGTATGGGAATAATCCAGGTGCAACTTTACGCAGACCGCGCCTAACGAACATCAAAGCCTTGCTTTGAATTACTTTCAGTTTCTCCAACGACACTTTATTCGCTTGTTCGTAGCGTGAAAAAATAATTTCGGCTACTATTAATTTGAAGTTCGTTTAAATCGCTTGTCATCAAATAATTTTTAAACATTCATATTTATACAATATGTAATATGAAATTCTAAATAGTCACGCGACAATATTTTTCATTCACAATTTATAAATCCAGAAAAATATTTTTAAACTTCAGAAAAATTTGTATATTTACTTCAGAAATATTTATGAAATATTTCTGTTAAAGTTAAACTAAATAAATTTTGACAAATTAATTAATATTTAGTATCGTATGTATTCATGTGTGTGTGTTAATTTTATCAATGCTTTTATAATTATATATGTGTGAAATATCTTATAAGAATGTGAAAATGTTTTATATAGATCTACTAGCTATAATTAATATCAGAATACGTAAAGTCAGAATAATAATGTCGACTGTGTAATCCCTCTTTTCGTGACAAATTGAAATTAATTTTCTATCAATCCATTATTGTACGATTGCTACTGATGTCAGCCTTTATATCCCTAAAATAGGTTACAAGCCGCTGGGAAGGGGGGAATCAGCCAAAAAGTCTAGGCTTGATGGATAGCTTCAGTCTTCAGGTAGCCAGGCGCGAGTCTGAACCCTTATCTATTACAGCACCGTGGATACATTTAGAAGAGCCTTTGTCGAAGATACGCACGCCTCGGTGATCAGCTGCGAGCTTGAAAACCTTCCTCCACTCTCGCGTCTATTATTCCGCTTGGACGGGCAAACCTTTCAATGATTTGCTCCTTCGATAACTTCCGATTCGTGCACGACTCGTTGTCAGGAGGCACAACTTCCGAGGGCGTTCTGGAGTCCTTTAAGGAAACCTCACCGCGGAAATTCGCCGTAGATTGTCGTTTACGGCGACGCGTTTTATCGCCATCAGGATTTTTATACTATTTACGCGAAGGAAAAATCTCTCTCGAAAGTCGCTAGACCAGATTCTTGAACTTTAATTGCGACCGCCGAGAGTAGACTTTTACGGGGAACGAATTTAAACTGCGCGTCGCTTTTAGCGTGCTTAACGTGGCGGAAAATACCTGTCTTATCCGAAAACCAATTTGGGAGTCCGCAATTTCTGAACAAGTCGATCGATAGGAGAAGGGATTTTCGTGAATACCTCCGTAAAAGTTTCCATGAACACATGAATAGCCTCATAGTTTGGAAAACGATGGTCCTATACGAAAATCTGAGATTAGAAAGCGACTCGACAATGGACCGTCATTGATCGATTACAAAAATTGGCGCAACGGTATCGCTGTCCGTCGATAGTGCCTCTCATCGAACGTTAAAAACGGAATGTTATATATGTACAAAACAAGTGTGAAATTAAACGCTGCCTCGAATTCGCGAAACCGGAGGGGACATGCATAACGCATTAAATGGAAAATGTCGATGCTGGAAACATGACATGTAAATTGTAAAACGGGGCGCAGAACAGGAGTGCGTGTGAGATTATAATATTCGTAATGCAAATCGATGGAGCTAACGCGGCGCAGCCGGATGTGATCTTGCCGTAACGTTCAAATTATGCGCTATCGATGTGACGTCTCCGCACCAGTAGCGCACGAATGTCAGGCCGATGTCTGTTGCGATTTAACGCGATAGCGCGGGGAGTCCAATATACCGGCGGTAAATTACTGTCGCGAATTTGCCAGCTGGACGGACCGCGGGGAGAGCGTTCTCATTACAGGAATAATAACTATGAAATTACGAGTTATTACGGATTACGAGCTCGTTAGAGGCCGGTCACGAGGAATTTCACGCGCGGATGCACCTTTAGCCGGTGCACCATCGTCCTTTCGGATTATAAATTCAGACCCGGTTGGATACGCCGGTAATCCGATTCAACTTTCGCCGAACGTGCGAGCGAGCGAGCCGAGCGTGCGAGAACCGGGTTGCACCCGATTGGCGACTGCCTCGCCAATGCTGCAGCTATGCTGTACGAATAATTAACGATCAGTAAGTATTAATTACGGAACGGGAAACGTGCCATACGGCGAAGATTGTAGATCCTGCCCCTCGTATATGTGGGTACTAACAATGTTTAAGGGCGGCACACGCGTGGAAGCTTTGATAAAATTCAAATTAGCAGGGCACCCTTGACATAAATGGGAAATATCTAATTGCGGCGTAATGCACCCTCGCAATCGCGATCATTATATTTAGCGCGATCGAATTTACTGCAGCTTTCCGCCTCCGTGTCACGCATTCGCGCAAATAAAAGTCCGGTCGCTAACCGGGTCGCTGGACACGACAAATTATTCCAAGCAATTAATCGAGAAATTATGAATTGTATGGCGTATCATGCGCGCGAGCAATTTTATCGTATATCGATTTACAAATACTCCTCTCCTCGTCTTCGTGTAATCCAACAAAATCGCGACGAATAAATATCACGCTCGCGACGGCGATCTGATCTTCGCTCTCTGATCTCGTATCACGCATTACGCTGCGCGATAACGCGATATTACATCAGCGACGGTATAAAGAAGTGGCGCATTAACCCTAGTTAAACGCTAATGCCGGCTACAAAGCTAATTATACTGGTAATTAGATTTATATAGGTTTTAATGTACAGTAAACTGAATTAATTTACATTCGAAGTAATCTCAGTTATGTAAATAAATTTTTATTTTCACATGACGATGAATTTCTCGAAGAAGGATAAGCCGGATCGTAGAAACAAACCCCATGTTTGTCGACGAAAATCCCACTCGATTAAGCTTGGCATAATCCTGAGCAATAAGAGCAGCGATTTCGTTAATGCCACATTTACAAAAAAGACACTCGAAGCAACTGTTAATTACTGTCCTCGAATGTACCATAAAATCTGCTACGCAGCATATTGCAATGAAATCGATGATCTGCATATTTTATAACTGCACTCATAGCTCCCCGAAGCTTCATATACAAAGACAATAAAATTCATCGTTCAACTGTGCAATTTCCTTTAGCGTATCCTCATCCATAAAACAGTCAATACAAAACACCATAAAATCGCGAACTCGGCATTATTTTTATTTTGTTATTTATTAATGTCGCTCCGACATTGAATGTCTATAAAATAGTTTTAAGAACAATTTATAAATTGTATCTAAATGAGAAATCGTCGGAGCATTTAATAGTTTGCATCCGATAATAATAGCTCTACTTAACTGTCGCTTGTATAAATATTCACTCAGTTTCTCGAGAAAGAGAGAGAGGGATAAGCTTGACATAATCCCGAGCAATAAGAGCAACGATTTCGATTATGTCATATTCTCAAGAAAGACACTCAAAATAATTATTGCGCTCGAACGTACAATAAAACGCGCTACTCAGTATATTGCAATGAAATCGTCAATATATACATTTCATAACGACATTCATAGCTTCTCGATGTTTCATAACCAAGATGATAGAATTCATTGTTTAACTATGCAATTTCTTTTAATAGGGGATTCTCGCCCATAGAATAGTCAATATACAAAACACTATAAGATCGCGGACTCGGCATTATTCTCATTCCGTTATTTATCAATGTCGCTTCGACATTGAATGTCTATAAAATATTTTTAAGAACAATTAATGAGTTATATCTAAATGAGAAATCATCTGAACATTTTATAGTTTACATTCGATGATAATTGTAGCTCTACTTAACTTTGACTTGTATAAATATTCATTCTATTTCTCGATTAAGCTTGGTATAATCCGGAGTAATAAGCGATTTCGTTGATGCCACATTCACTAAAAAGATACTCGAAATAATTGTTAGTTACTGCGTTTAAATGTAGAATGAAACGTAGGATATTATACAACGAAATTGACAATATACACATTTCACAACGGCGTTTATAGCTCTTCAAAGGTTCATATACCAAGACAATAGAATTCAATTATGCAATTTCCTTTAATAGAGGACCTTCACTCATAGAATAGTCAATATACAAAACACCATAACATCGTGGACTTAGTATTATTTTCACTCCGTTATTTATCAATGTCGCTTCGACATTGAATATTCATAAAATATTTTTAAGAACAATTAATGAGTTATATCTAAATGAAAAATCGTCTGAACACTTTGCATGATAATTTTAATTCTGTTTAACTGACGCTTGTATAAATATTCACTCCATTTCCCGATTAAGCTTGGCATAATCCCGAGCAATAAGAGCAGCAATTTCGTTTATATCACATTCATGAAAAAGACACTCGAACTAATTGTTAGTTACTGCGCTCGAATGTAGAATGAAATGCAGCATATTGTAATGAAATCGGCGATATACATTTCATAACTGCGCTCACAGTTCCCCGAAGCTTCATATATCAAGACAATAGAATTGATCATTCAACTATGCAATTTTCCTTAATAGACGATTCTCACCCCATAGAACAGTCAATTTACAAACCACTATAAAATCGCAGGCTTGACATTATTTTCCCTTCGTTATGTATCAATGTCGACATTGAATATCCATAAAATACTTTTAAGTTAATAGTTAATAAGTTATATCTAAATGAAAAATCACACTGAGAAAAAAGTGTTTAGTATTTATGATTATAATTTACATAGTAAAATAATTATGGGGGGTTAGGAGGTCTTTTTTTATTGTTAATACTGCTACACTGTTAGTAATAATAACTTTATTTGCATAGTTTTGCCAATCATAGTTAGAACAATTATAAAAATATAGTTTGCGCTGAAAATAACTATAAATCATGGTAATTACAACTATTCTTTTTGTCAGTGCATCTGAATATTTTATACTTTTGTACCCGATGATAATTTTATAACTCTACTTAAATGTCGCTTGTATAAATATTTATTCCAAACGTGCCATTACCTCGCACTAACTCGTCAAGTTTTAAAAAACGATTAAAAACTACCATATATCCTTCTAAAGAAAAAATTACCCGGACATCTATTTCATTTCCTGCAACACTACCCGATGGCAATTTTGCCCGTAGTTAACATTCGCCCGTAAACGCCCGGATACGAACATTTCGCGTCATTACGACCATTCTCGTAAGCTTGAGCACCACGCTCGCACACCCGTTCAGGAAACTTCCATTTAATCTGCCCGCGAAAATCAATAGGCAGTCTGGCGAAACAATGTTTCGCGACTACGTTGCGTTACGAGCGATTACGGGGAGCGTGCTCAAATGCCGCGGCATTCGTTCTCGCGATCGCGTGATACACGCCGCTGTATCACGGGCTTATTAATTTATCTGATGCGAGATTATGCCTTACTTTTCCTGTCCCGACTTTATCTCGAGTGCCCCTGATCTACGTTCCTCACGTAGTTCACCGACTTACGCACGCTCGCGAGCTTCCACGCGACCGACGAAGTTTCTTGCGCGCAATTTGTCTGCGTATAACTCGCGCTCAGCCTCTTCGTAAGGCTGAACGCGAGGATCTCGCCGGTAAATTGCGAAAACTATCATTTATCTTCGGTTACTTCGCGAGACGCTTTCGCTACTCAATTTCTCTCCGGGATCTAGCTGGAGTATTGCCACAACGGACGATCGAGTATCGCGTTACGAAGTTCCACCGTTTTTTCCCTGGTGGTCCCCCGCAAATTCCAGCCGATCGGCCCACGCACATGGGGACGTTTATGACTTTATTTACGAGCATTTAAAACGAATGCCGGCGGTTAAGACCCCACTGATATTCACGTCGTCCCGCCTATCTTATTCCACGTCCGGCGAGACAAATTGAAATACCTACCTTCAGCTGCAAGGAAAAAAGACTGCGCTTTTATCGCCATGTGACTCCGACGTATCCCTGCTTATGGCTTATATATATACTCCTCGAGTGGTATTGGATACTCCCACTTTTATGTCGTGTCACATTACAAAGTCAACGAAAATAATAAATTCGCAGGCACTTTTACGGCAGACGTTTCCGCCACCGTTCATTTTTCCCGCATCAGCTTTATGTCCGAGCAAAGTCCTTACCGCCGGGCGAGAGAGAAGTAATACTCGCCGGAGTTTCGTGCCGACTTCAATCCCCGGCTTAAATCCCGCCGTCGAGCGACGTCGGGCGCATCGACCATGAATCATCCAGAAATTCTCGGAGTCACGTTTCATCCTTCGGGACTCGCGGAAGAGAGAGAGAGAGAAAGGGAAAGAGAGAGGTCCGCGTCCGGCAATTTCCCAGGAAGTTCGCGATACCCGGCAAGATCGGCCGCGGGGGTGGTTTATTCAGGATCGCATTGAACGTTATTTTTGCCAGTGACCCCCGCTTTTCCTACGAAAAGAACCGGGACGGAAAAATCGAACAAGCGTATCGCGTACAAGTTGACGATATACCCGGCTTGGCTCGCGTCGACAAAACGCCTTCGCGACGCGTCGGCGTCGCGCTAAAACCGCCGCGATTCGTCGCCGGTGTCCTTTTTTCCCCCCGTCGTCGCGAGGCAGAACGGAAACGTTTGCCTGGGTGGCCCCCCGCTGTACCCCCCCGGCCGTAACGCGCGTCTTTCACCCTCGCTCGTCTCCGCGTCTCGCTTACCCACGATCCAACCCTCCCGGGTTGGAAGCGACGATCGTGATACGTGAAGTTTGCGAGCGCTTCCTTTTTCCGTCCTTTGTAGACGCGACGTCGACGTCGTCGTCGTCGGTTATTATTCATTTTTACCCGCCGACTATCCCCCGCCGCGAGGGACGTCCACCCGGATCGTCGTCTGTCACGGTGAACGATCGATGCACGTGACGCTTTTTCACCCGCCGCGCACGTCGTCCATGCATTCGCGGGGGTATACACGCGTGCGAACTAGACGACGATGATTACCGGCCAGCCACATATATGTAATCGCTCCGCCTGTCCGAGCTCCGCGCGTTTTGCAGCGAGTTTCTGCTCCGTGCGCCCGTCAACTTCCCGTCCCGCGAATACGAGACGCATGCAGGCGATTTCTATAGATCTGGCCGCTAGCTGCTGCCGCTTTGGACGAAATTAACTCGAAACTTCGCTTCAGTAACATTAATGTATACAGTTGATGTATACAGAGCCACGTTGATATTTATATTGCACATATATTAAAATATTTACATCCGCCCGTATCTAAATATAGTGAATTGGAAAGTTTCACTTGGTTGGTACGAGTAGCTAACGTTTAAATCGGAAGTTCGGAAGCTCACGAAGTGTACATCCAAGCCATTTCGGCGTACAGATCGCCGAATCTAACATGGTTCGTTACGTTCTCCATCTAAACGTGATTAAGAGTCTGGTGATAAATGTCGGGAGTAATTTAACAACTAAACCGATTAAATCGCGATAGTTTCCGAAAGAGATTATTTATTATAAGAGCGATGTCTACACAGAAAAAAGAATGCTGTTGCTTCAATTAAAGTGTACGTCACGGGCTGCCACAAACATAAATAGTTCATTCAATTGCATTATGATTGGATCAAATATCAAAATTATTCTTTTAATAATTTAAATATTTGGTCCAATCATAATACAATTGAATGAACACTGTTAATTCCTTTGAGTCATTTTTAACTATTCTATAAGTCGCCATTGCTTCTACCCAATATGTCGTCACTTTAACTAAAACATTGGTTAACATTTAACCATGTGTGTGTCAAAATGACCACATTTGTCGTTAATTTAACTAAAACAAGGTGTCGAAATTAACAACATATTGAATAGGAGCAGTGGCGACCTATAGAATAGTTAAAAATGACCCAAAGGAATTAACAGCGTTCATTCAATTGTATTATGATTGTGTGTGTGGACCAAATATCGAAATTATTCTTTTAATAATTTAAATATTTGGTCCAATCATAATACAATTGAATGAACACTGTTAATTC
>NJRP01000082.1:122321-133550 GCA_003063835.1 Aphaenogaster floridana | reverse complement strand
TTACGATAATGGCGTTTTACATCTGACAATTTTAACCATAACTTATTGGTGGCGCCAACTTTTGTCAAACGGCGGAAACTTATTTGTACACCTAATAGTTCCAAATATCATACATTTTTCTCTCAGTGTAGTCAGCCGCTCCAAGAGTTGCGCGAATGATATCATATTCTTCTTTATACATCTCTACAATAAAAATATAATAAGCACCAGCCGTAAACGTAAAGTACGCTTTATGAAATTGTATTATACTACACGAATAGCCCTGGCCGTTCTCTTTCTGCACGAACGCGCCTGCCTTTCCATCTCGAGGTGCCTTATCCTAAATTTTTCAACCCGCATGCACGCGTGCAGGAGAACGCGTACATGGGGTTAATTTAATTTCTCAAAGACATAGCGGGCGCGCGCGGAAAGTGCAAACTCTTGCATGCGCGTCCTTTACACGTCAGTTATATCCCCCGCGGGACGAGTCTTTCGGGGTTACGCTCGTCTGCTCTCAGGCAGCTGGCGAGGAGACACGAAATCCCACTGATCAGTTATGGCACCGTTTATTTGCGGATACACACGTAGCGGGACACGAACATGCGGGGAACGCCGGCGGGCAATTATCCCGACGGTATAATCGAATATCCGTGTGCGAATAACTGCGAGCGGCAATGAGCGAAACGTCCGCTTATCGAACGTTTTGCTTATCGACGCGTGATCCGCTAAATGAGCGCTAATCAGCTATCGAGCGTTCGTTTCCTTTCCTCGCTCTTCGGAGAGGAGAGATAATACGCGGCGCGACGTCGAGTTTTGCCCAACTTCTCGCGCTGCAACGGCATCTCCCCCGATGTTAATTTCCAGCTCCCGTAATCTCGTTACAACCCCGAATACGCTGGTGAAACTAGAATCTAGGACGGGGCGATAGATACGCTCCCGGCTGCTGGGAACCGGAGGTACCGGATGTGCCCTGAGAATCCGCCCTTTGTTCAAACGCGGGTGAATTTATGGGACCGTTCCCGTAATCCCGCGGGCCCTTGCGGGCATGGCCGCACGTGTACCGAGCGTGCTGATATCGTCGGATGTCCTGTTAATGATTCATACATCAGCGACGAGCGTGTTCGAAGCCTCGCTCGAAGTCTCGCCAGCTGAAGGAACAGGCGAACGAAAATGGAAATATCGGAGCGCGAGGGTGTAAGGGTGGTGTGGTCGTGATTGTTCTTTTCGCATGCCGAAACTACGCGAATACAGATATTTCCTTTGTATCGCGCGGCGCCGTATAGATTACGCGAGACCGTACGAATTCGTACATTACACGCGCGTTTTCCACCACCGATAGCGCACGAACGGCTAAAGTTATTTTGATGCGCGGCTCTGCCTCGCAAAAAGCATCCCATGTACGCTGGGGGTACATAAAAGAGATTTACGATATGCTATTTGCACTGAGAGAAAAATGTATGATATTTGGAACTATAATGATATAGTAAATAATTATTAGTTAGGAATATTACTTTTATAGTAAGTGACAATTACGATATAGGCAAAGTATAAGTAACCCATGTAAAATTTTTACCAATAATTATAATCATTTGAAGTAAAAATATAGTAAGATATAATATATGGAATGAGTAAGAGAAATTAACCATTTTATATAGTCAATACAATTGGAATATTTGGCAAATATTGGTACAGGTAACTATAATCTTAGCATGCTTTACTATACCCATGGTAATAATAACAAAACAAATATGATGACTATAAATTTCTGTTCACTCTGCTATATTTTGCATGTTTAAATGAACTATAAAAATATGTTTGAGGCCAAAACTCACTATAAAATATAGTGAGATTATTATTATTCCAACTATTTTTTTCTCTTAGTGCGTGCTTAAGGGACTTTTATTAAACCGAACAAAATATCATTGCATCCAGGGTAAATTATAGCGAATGAGTTAAGCTGCATCGGAGAGGTAATTGGATCCGAATGGAACTGTCTCGTTTTTGCGCGCTCTCGTACACCGCGATACAACGATAAAAATAAAATTATTGCCGGTGTCATTGGTATAGCGATAAATCTACATTTTAGTGATTCTGTAACGGCGAGATTACCTTACCGGAACCTCAGATATCGAGAGCACATTGACATTTTTTCGCTCGGGCTTTAACAGCAACATCGGACGCCGCTGCACAACTTTTATCCAGAAAGCTGTTTCATGATGAATATTGAGAGATCTGATCCGATGGAATGCATATTTCCTGTGCTGTGGCAAAATGGGGAGTGCTCGTAATTCAAAGAAAAATATCTGATGCCGGGAAAATATACCATTGCGTCGCACATCGAGGAAAACAAAGCGATTAAGATCCGGAGCGGATTGTAAAATTTTTCAGCGTGGCCTATTCTATTTACGGCGTAGTTCTGCATAAGAGATGCAGCAGCGAGATCGCATGCACATCCAGCCAAAGATTCGAGAGCATTCATTAAAAATGTCTGCATAAAATGAAATTGAACTTACGCATTATAATTTAACATATTTTTATTATTTTACTCATTATTTTTTGGTGAAATAAAAAATAATATAAAATGTTTGAAAGTTCCACAAAAAGTATCTCTTACAAAATGAAAAGCATTAAAGAATATTAGACAATTTTTTGTCAAAGTAGATACTTTTATATTTAATCACTTTTTTACTAATCTAGCTACAAGTTTATTATTAGTTAAATTAAATTTATTAGTTTATTGTTTAGTTTATAATTGAAGTTTTATGATCCATTTTCTTGAAATTAAATAATGCTATGTTAATCATAACTGTAATGTAATCATAATTAAATATAATGTCTATTTACTTTCTAAGTAAGAAAAATATTGAGTAAGACGTGAATCGTACTTTTAAGTAATGTTTCATTGGAATATTCTTAAATTTTATATATGATCTCAAACTTTTGGCCAGCAGTGTATATTTTCATCTGTATCTTCGTATAATGTAATACGAAGGTAAGAATATTTATCTAAGTTTCTCGAAGGAATCCGAAGAATTCGAGCGCTTTAACAAGCTTAATGAGATCAAAGCGCTCGATTCCTCATGAGGAAAAAGTTAGCCTCAGTGCTGTCCGATCGATAGAGGAAATTCGATTAATGAACGTGAACAAGTAGAACGAGTGTATTTCAGGCGAGACGGGGAAAGAAAAGTCGGAGCCCAAAGACATCTTCGGGCGTTCGACTTTAATCAAACGATGGCAAAAACGGTTTCCTTTTATAACGTGAAAGACGTTAGCGTGTCTTTACATAGAATTGCTCGATAATGTTAATTAAATATCGAGCGTACCAAAAAATCTCAGCTGTGTACTCTCTATATATTCCACGAGACTGGAAGAGCAATCACTTAATCCATTAAGCTATCAACCGCTATATTAAGTCATTCCGCGATGTAAAAAAGGTACAATGATATCGCACAATATTCTTGCAGTCGATATTCAGTTACTTCTCTCCCGAACCATTCTTCCGCACCGTTTAAAAAGGACGTTTACACGCGATAAAATTTAGGAATAACGGAAAGAGAGCAGAGCTCTGTCAGAATAGTCTCATAGAATTCGCATCACGGAAAAAAATTGTTAACTTGACTAAATCTTTCAACAAAATAAAATTTACTTTAATTTTTCTAAATCGCCAGTAAGTAATAAACATATGTAATAAATTGTAAGTTGACCTAACTGGCAAGAGATGGTACTCTATTAAATAAAATTTATTTAGTTCAAGTATTTATTTATTTAACTTAAACATTTATTTATTTATTTAATTTAAACATATAATATATTTTATTATAAAAGTATAAAAATGGGCAAATGAGAGTAACAGCGCTGTAATTGGTGCGCAAAGAATTAAACAAAAATTAGTTCATTCTTTAACTAAATAAATATATTATTAAATATCGAGATTTAATAATATATTTATTTAGTTAAAGAATGAACTAATTTTTGTTTAATTCTTTGCGCACCAATTACAGCGCTGTTACCCTCATTTGCCCATTTTTATACTTTTATTCTAATTTCGAGAGTCCATATATATTTTAATATATTTTATGTTTAAGTTAAATAAATAAATAAATACTTGAACTAAATAATAGATGCTTTAGCATTATTATTATTAAATTTAATACTCGTAAAGGACCACAATCCGTATGGTTGATACGTAGTAATAAAATACCATCTATGGCCAGTCACAAGTCGTCTTACAATTTATTATATGTTAAATAAATTTTATTTAGTTGAAAGATTTAGTCAAGTTAACAAATTTTCTTTTTCCGTGGATAACTGCTAATCCTCGAGCGATTTTACCGTCGTATGAAAGGGATAACAGTACGACAGACGAAATAAAACAAATTATTTCGCAATTAGTAACAATATCTGTTTGCACGTACACAAAAGCGATTTTCATTAACCGTAAAATCCAAGATGCCGGGTACCGGAGGTCCGGCATGTTCCGTATCGTAATGTTCCGTGGACGAAATGCCGATCACGTTCGATTTTGCGAGCCCCGGTTTTCGCATGGAGCATAAAAGCACGATGCACTCGGCTGGAATACAGACTGCGAGTTACGGACGATTTAAAGTGGCCGTCGTCGTCGTGGGACTTTTATCTCTGAAGAAATGCAGACTACGCGCGCGCAACCACAGTCGTATATTTTCTCCTATGAAATTCCACCATTTATGTTTGATATTTAAAACATCGCGCGACTGCCGCGCGGCGGCACGAAAAATATGATCGATTTTTATTAACGTGTTAATAAAAATGGATAACCCAGTTGTCACCTGAGGGGATTCGTTCTCAATCCCTTTCACCGCGAGTATTCCCGCGAGTATTTCAAAGAGTAACAACATATCGTTATTTTAATGAGGATTCCTCGTAACTCGATTTTGCCACTTTTTACAGGGAGCAGGCGAATCTGCTTAAAATATGATACATACGTGCGGATTTAGAATCAAATACTCATAAAAATCGCACTATGAGCGAAAGTTATAAAGACTTTAGTAATGTAAATTATTATCGGAAAATGTTCCTGAAACTTCTCTTTAATTATATATAGTAAGGTCCAAAAGTTTTCGGTCCAAAGATATAAAAAGATATAAAATAAAGCCGGAGAAAAAGTTCAGGTTGCCACAGCAGAATAATAATGTTATTTTTCGCCCATCCATAGAAAAGGGTTATGGGAACCATAGTACTCTGGAAGTGACCTGTATGGTTGCCCCAACCTTAGCGAAGGTAGCTGCTATATGGATATTTAGATGTTACAACCGTAATGATTATTTATAGGTACAGTTCCTGCAACCATATATAGTCATATACATGTTATTCTATTTGTAATCTAAAAATGTTTTATTTTGAATGTTACCTTTGAAAATGGTAATATAATCTTCAAATCCTATGCTTTGAAGATAAAGCATAGGATTTGAGGACTCTATTCCTATTTTCAAAGGTAACATTCAAAATAAAACATTTTTAGGTTACAGATAGGATAAGATGTATATAACTGTGGTTGCAGGCTCGTAAGCTTTATCCATAATTATTCACAATCGTATCCGCAATAATATGCACAAGAAGGATCACAATATAACGTACACTTTATTTTATTTGAAAATTCTTCGTGAGTTGGTGGTAATACTGCTGCTGTCTATTCTGATGTTGCAATAGAACTGAACTCTCACTGCTGCCGTGCAACTATATCCTACAGATCTCTCAATCATACTATATTTGTTCTGCAGACCACATTAAAGAAATAGCAATAATTCTTTAGTTGAAGCAACCATATATAAGAATATTTTAACCGAATGTTACTTATCGTAAGAACTCAGAGTTGGGAGTAACGCGTTACTTGTAACGCCGTTACCGTTACCGTTACTTTTTTATAATAACGATTTGGTAATGACGTTACATTCTTTTATAACGGAAACAGTAATGCCATCAGAGTTGGAAAAGTTACTTTTGGAAAGCTATCGTTATCGTTACTCGTTATTCATTGAAAAAAGTAACTCGTTACTTTATTCGTTACGTAACGAGTAAAAGTAACGACGTTACTTTTGCGTTACTTTTACTCGTTACGTAACGAGTAAAGTAACGAGTTACTTTTTTCAATGAATAACAAGTAACGATAACGATAGCTTTCCAAAAGTAACTTTTCCAACCCTGGCATTACTGTTTCCGTTATAAAAAAATGTAACGTCATTACCAAATTGTTAGTATAAAAAAGTAACGGTAACGGTAACGGCATTACAAGTAACGCGTTACTCCCAACTCTGTAAGAACTACGGCTGTGAGAACCGTATAGGTGAACATATCTTAACAGCTATATTCAATATAGGTAATATCAATATAACTTGAATTCATATACATTTCTTTTCCAATCATAGAGAATGTTGTTGTAACAACCATAGCTATTTTTTCCGTGAACGTTTTTATTTTTTAGTATAATCACCTTTAACACAAAACTGATTAATATTATATATAAATATTATATATAATATTAAATATTATATATTAATATTATATATAAATAATATATAAATAAAGCTCGTTATATGATCAAGCAAATAAAGAAACAAAAAGAGTCATAATCATCTTTATTTCAATACATTTTTCAGAACAATGAATTAATTCTTTTACATAAAAAAAAATATTCTGAATTTTTGTCCTCAAAATGGTTTAATACTGCAGGGATCACTTTTTCATGATCCGCCTACAGTCCCCACTTAGCCTCTGCGATTACTTTTTATTTTCAAAATTGAAGTCCGATTTGCGTGGGAAAAATTTATCAGTGATAAAAAAGTGATCTCTGCAGTGTTAAACCATTTTGAGCACAAAAATTCAGAATATTTTTTAATGGTATAGAAAAATCTATTGTTCTAAAAAATAATAAAATTGAAATAAAGAGTGATTATGTATTGAAAAAAATAGTTGTTTCATTTTATCACCTTTTTTGTATCCTTAGGCTAGAAACTTTTGGATCTTATATCTCGTTCTCTCGCAAATTACCTAAAAGTTATTGCTATAAAAGGAACGCATTTCTCGCACGAAACGTCGCGATGCTAATTAACAACACACACCGCAAAAAATTTCGATATAGATAAATATCTTTTTTTTTCGTAGCCCGAGATAATGGAGATCACGGGACAGCGTGAATGCGGAATGCATTTATTTTCGGGATGCCACTCACGGGAGCTCGCGTGAAAGGCTTTTTTCCGGTTGTTCGAACGTATCGTATGCGCCTGTCGTCGCGTCCCCGAGTGATTCCAGTAGTAAAATCGGAAAACACGGTGCACTCCGATGCCGATGGAAGGAGTACGATGGGCTCTTTATTCGAAGAAAATGGAATACAGATGGGCCAAGCTAAGTCTTTTGCTTCGGCGCCGGGGCCGTCTCTTTACTTCTTCTTAGAATTCCCTTTCCACGCTCCGTCATGACCGCGCAAACACAATTCTCATTTTTATGCCAAGAGTGGAAGATGAAGATAAGGAGAATAAGGATGACGGACAATCTAATAGAACGAAAGAACGAATGAACGAACGGACGAGATCGTAGATCCTCTCGCAAAGTTATGGCTATTATTTCTGCTGTGTTTTCCATTCTCTTTAAGTAGATTTTTTTATGAAAATGAGAAACCACAACGAAGCATCTATCGTAGCCGGAAAAATTTATTCCGACAGCGAAGTTTTATTTAGGAAATGTATGAATTTTATCAGAGAATATAGAAATTCAAGAAGGTTGAGTATCTGAAGCTCGCGTGCACTTTCAAATGTGGCCGCTCAATTCGCCGATCAGGAATGGACCACAATTCACGATCCTTCGTTCGATTCATGAGATAGCATTACGAACGATAAAACGATTGCAATCGCGGGTCTTGTAACAATATCAAATCATTGCACAAATAATTATAAATTCGCGTTGTTTCGATAATTTGATCTCATAATAACGATGTGTTAATAATTAGGAAAATTATAATAAACAAACTTACTCGACACCAAATATTTGCCACTTCAAGATACTCATATACATGGATGCGAGTCGGCCGGAAAAACACGGCTAATTACGCACGTTAATTAATACGCCGAGATAATCCGATATTTAGTTCGGCGCTCCCCACGCGGCAGGTATATTTACACGCACGATTCGCTTCCGAGCGAGTGAAAAATATTAATAAACTCGGATACGATACAACAGTTATGCAGGATTACGCGCGTTAATTAACGCTGCACTAATCACCCTTATTCTATCTCACACTCTACATTTCCTGTATTCGGTCGCAGTCGTAGTCGTTTTACTAACACGTGAAGAAAACATTGCAGATATCAAATCATTAATCGACATGATCGACATTCGCTTCCGAGCGAGTGAAAAATATTAATAAGCTCGGATACGATACAACAGTTATGCAGTATTACGCGCGTTAATTAATGATGTACTAATCACCCTTATTCTATTTCACACTCTACACTCCCTGCATTTCGTCGATCGTAGTTGTGGTCGTTTTACGAACACAAGAAGAAAACATTGCAAATATCAAATCACTAACCCTAGCTTCTCACACTTCAAATTTTTACGGGCTTCCCACACTGGGGTACAGGCTACCCCACGTCGAATATTTAGCTAGAAATATAAGAAAAAAATCAACTGATTTTAAGTCATTTTTTTTCCATCAATACGCCACACATCAAAGGAATATGCCTGTGCATAGAAAAATATGAAAAAGACAGTCGTTTGTAAAATATTCGCTTGTAAGAGAAGTTACATTTAAAAATCGTAAACCAGAGAATTTTACCTGGTTACAGGAAAATCGTACGAACGGGGGATTAATTTTGGATTAAAAATGCGGCGTACCGTATTTTTTTTTCCGCCGAACAAATCACGCAAACTCTACTGTAATCCCGGTACATCTTGCCGCGGTTAAAAAGGAGATTGGAAAGGGGAGATTAAAAATCGACTCGGCGCGCTCCGTTTCGTGACGCTTCTCGCGCTTGCGGATGATACGTGGCCGCCGCTGTCTTGTCGCGTTTCGAGACAATAGCGATGTCTCGTGTCGCACGGAAGCTTGAACCGCGACGCGCATCTCCACCGTTTGTCAAAGCCGCGTTATGTGTATCCCAGTAATTGGACTTGCGAGGGGAGACGAAGCGGGCGGTGGAGGTGAAGACAACACGCGGGAGTCAACACGTAGTGTAGACGTGGGCGCGGATCGACGATTTATCGACCCGTGAATCTCTCGCGCGTTCGTGCTAAATCGTCAATGGGATTAGCACATTGGCGAGAGATTTCGCGGCATTTACGACGTGCACGCGATCTCGGAATGACACGGCGGCTTGTGCGCAGTTCGATTAATTATTGCCATTAATTAACGTCATCCGTTATTTATACGCTATTTATATATTATCAGTTGTTTACTGTGCAGATTGTTATTATAACTATTATTCAGCCAATTTCAACAATTAGACTATTGTTTGCGATAACTGGGACTTGCACACCACGGTCCACGTTAGCGACAATCGCGCGATGAAAAAAAAATATAGGCGGATCAATATTCCGCGAAGGAAACAAAAGCTTTTTGTGATTCTCCTCGTTTCTCGCTTTCCACTAATAACACGCGGTGATTCAATACACCGCTAGACCGTGCCGCGTACAAGCGACTAGAAATTTAATTTGCATGACATGGCGCATGTAACTGTCATACCACCGCCGCGCGGCGACGTTTTATTACGAAATAGTATAATAAAACGCATCACAGTCGCATTTCCCTGTCCGAGCGCAAGTTTGCTGCGCGCGAAGATCGTACTAGACGCGAGAACCGTCAAAATTTAATTCAATTCGCTTCCATCAACGCGGTGAGATATCGCCGCAATTGTGTTACACGATTGCGCGAGACACCGCCCCAATTGCGCCCGCGTACCTAAATAGTTCGCACGAGTCGTTACCATATTCTCGCGGTGTATCGCAACGCGCGTTCACAATGCGTTCCACCGGATTCGATCGCGTTGCATCCGGGACGACGCCGTTAATTCGAGCGTTCTGTTAAAATGCATTTTGCTACCAGTTGTTTCAAATACACGGAACTGCGAATCTGTTTGCAAAATCGATCCACCGAGCGAACTCGGTTCGAAGATTACAACAGTCCTTCAATTGACGATATAGGTGGATTATGTTAAAATTGTTAAGGAAATATTTCACATTAGAACAGATTTTAAAAAACTAAATATTCAGCGAGTATTTATCCACGATGAGTAACTATTTTCTCATTTGCAAATGTTATATCCACGAATTAAACTGTAAATTAAAACATTCCGAGCGAAAGTTGTGTGCATCACTCACAATAATATTACTAAAAAAATTGCGAATTACATTGAGCTGTACATTACTTCATGTGAAATAAACTGTTATATTTATAAAATTCCTCTTTGCTGAAAGGGGAGTACATAGTTGCAAAATCGTAGTGCGGAAACTACCTATTTTTATGTTTCTTTTTCTCATCTAAATTATTTTTTTATTCTTTTTGTCATATATTTGGTTACATTTTAATCGATGCTTTTTTCGAAATAAGCTTTTTCTGATTTTTAATTGTGATTTGGAAAAAAGTCATTTTTTTGCAATTTTGATGGCTTGTAACTTTTGATAAAATTATAATTTTCTAAAACCGAACGATCCAATCATAGTCTATTTCTGATGATATTTAAAAACTCTGTAAAAATCGGTTCAGTAGTTCTCAAGCAAGAAAAAGGTACATAAGGATCAAAAAACATAACAGAGAAGAGCTTTAAAGGTTTTGCTACTATAGGACTTTATGAGAGAACTACATCGTATCATTTGCTACAAGAACAACATAACTCATGAAACAAGGTTTTCCAGAAAATGAGTTTGAATGTTTTGAATTATTAAAACTTTGAATCATTAAAATCATTAAAACATTTATAAAGGCGATTTTAATGTAATAACTGATTGTAGAGGAATGAATATTATTAACTCTTCATTCACAGTATATTGAATTCTCATCTATTATTAAAAATGAATCCTTAATCACTTCATGGCAAGCAGAATGGAACTGTTCGTGCCCAGTGTGACAAGAAAAAAGTTTTGTTGGATATAGTCGACAATTGATAACACAGGACCACAAAAAGAAATTTGTAAAAATTAACTGGGATCGGGGGAAGAGTAGATGATTCTTATGGATTTTGGGTCTCAAAAAACAATGCCGCTGGCCAAATTGCTCTATCACGT
>NJRP01000082.1:91183-103388 GCA_003063835.1 Aphaenogaster floridana | reverse complement strand
AAAAAAATATGCAATTTTTCACAATTTGTTTATTTATAGCATTGTTACAACTAACAAAATTTGATTCTTCACATCTTTTTATATGTTTGTTAACATCTTATAGATCTTAAAAGTACAAAAAATTCAGATGAAAAAATCAAAAACATAGTTTTTAAACAATTAAAAATGAAGAAAAAAAGGTGGGATTCCATCATGCTTCAAAGGGTTAAAGTTTACGTCACGGGCTGTCACAATAACATAAATAGTTTATTCAATTGTATTATGATTGGACCAAATATCTAGATTATTCTTTTAATAATCTAAATATTTGGTCCAATCATAATACAATTGAATGAACTATTTATGTTTGTGGCAGCCCGTGACGTACACTTCAATTGAAGCAACAGCATTTTTTTTCTGTGCGGAGATAAAATTCGCGCGATTCGCGACGGTTTCCGATCCTTCCGCGCGCAACTGAGGACTGCGCATTAATCCCGGTTACGAAGGACCGCGGCGCGCGAGGATCGGACCAACTCGCAACTTTGATTTCGAGCTGTCGCTGCGAGATACGTTGCGGGGACTTAAATCAGTAATGAGTTAATAACCCGTTAAAACTTAGCCGCGCGCAGTGCGCTGTGGTCCGCGTCTCCGAGACCAGAACACGCGGAACTTCGAAAGTTAATCCTTTATACTCTCCCTGCGCTCTCTCACTCTGCTCCAATTACGGTATTCGAGTGGGTGGCGGTGGCATCGTATGCGCAAACACGTAAACGTAACAACTATCTGTGTGTAAATTATATTTGCACTCGCGTGCATAATGTCCCGAAATTCCTCTCTCTCTCTCTCTCTCTCTCTCTCTCTCTCTCTCTCTCCCTCGCTCTCTCGGTGAAGTTACCTCCGCATCGTCGCATCGCCGGGGCCCGGGCGCGTCCGTCGTATTTGCGCAATCGTTCACGTTCCCTAGCGTGTGTGCAAACAGAATGCATACCTGTATACACGGCGGAGTGTATGCGGCCGCGGCGAATCCGCATTTACGTGCAGCCAGGCGTTGTATATCCCCTGCGGAGAAGCTTACGTATCGCGCGTATTACGACGACGCATATTTTGCAGCTACCGAGCATTCCCGTTCGTATTATGCCCTTTAAACGAACCGCACACCTCCGCGTGTCAACCGTCGTAAAAAGAAGAGATGTAATGTTTTTTATCGGGAGGAAATTCTTCTGTCTCAATAAAAAAAAATTGTATCTCTTTTGTTTTTCCTTTTCAAGCTATCGGGAGAAACTTCAGTATGTATTTTTGAAACGAGAAATTTTTTTCATTCGTGTTCGCTCCCGCGTAAATTGTTTTATTGACCCACTTCCGCCGCTTTTATTTTTAAATTTAATTGGGGAAATTAGTTTCTCAAAATACATCTGGATACATACGTAACAAATTACGTGGTTTGTCCCTGAACGCAGGAAACGTCCATCTCCTCTTATATGGCCTTTGAATACTTTTTATTACGCCAGTATAAATTACGCACGAGATAAATAAAGATTTAATCCAATTTAAAACCTCGGAAATCTGATCTGTCAAAAATTTTTGCAAGAAAGGTGATAAAATGAAAGAGGAATGACACCTATACAGAGTGTTTCATTTTAACTTTCGCATCGAAATATCTCGAAAAAAACGGTTTTTTCGAGAAAATGACAAAAGACCAAACTTTTAGGAAATCAAAAGAGCTGATGGATTTGTTAGATTGGGTCCAGGGTCTTGTTTGGGCCCGATGAGATCCAAGTCGATTTTTTAAAATGGAAACTCAGATTTTTCGTTGTAGATTCAGGTTCAGGATACTTTTTTGCATCTGACACAGCTGGTTACAATTTGGGCCCGGAGCCCGTTTTGGGCCCAATAAGATCCAAGCCGATTTTCTTGCATAAAAATTCTCAGGCGGATTCAGGCTTAGAATAATTTTTTCCTCCTAATAAAGCTGATGAGATTGTGAGTCCCGAGCCCAGCTTGGACCCAATCAGACACAAGTCAATTCTTTTGACTGAGAACCCCGATTTTTAATTGCTGATTCGTATTGGAGACATTTTTTCTGCTTTCTGAAAGGGTAGATTAGATTTTGGGCCCGGGGCCAATTAGGCCCAAGTCGATATTCTCGAATTGGAGCGCCATCTTCCACTGTGGATTCAAGTCGCACTCAATCGGATGTTTGTGAAATATCTTTTTAGGCCCTAATTTTTAAATCCTGGGAAGACGTTAAAAACATCTAATCATCTTAATCCTTTGAACAATTGTGGCTGGACACTTGTACTCTATTAGATAATCAAAAAGTCGTTCCATTTTATAGTACATGAAACAATAAGAAAAAATATTAATTAAAGGACTCTTGAGAAGGTCATAAAATAAGAAAAAAACAGTAGTAGTTTTCAAGTATGATTTTTGATATCCTTGCAATATAAATAATCTTAAAAAATTAACGAATATCTATCGGGTCTCGTGACCCAGCCACCGTCAATCAAGGGTTAATACATGTCGCTGTCAATGGTTTTTCTGCATTTTCATAGATCAATTCCTTATGTCATGTAAACCTATGCAGATCTATGTTTCATCATAAGGGCATATGCGTTTAATACAGTCACCTGCGGAACGCGAAACGGAGAAGACTGGTCTTTGTCATGTGTCTCTACGTCGATTTTTCGTCGAATTATAGTTTTTCCAAAATCCGGCACGCGCGCTTCATTCATACAAAGAACGGCGCGCATACTTTTTTTATGTTGTATGTTTTGACAGGTGCGTTAATAGGCTACTGAAAAAACAGGTAGCAAAAACAGGTAGCAAAAACAGGCGCAAAAACAGGCGCAAAAACGCGCTTTGAAACGTGTGATACACTGCCGTTGAGGGGAAACACGTGCGCGCGCCGTCGAGAAGAAACACGTGCGTGAGCCGCCTGATTCCGCTCCTAGATCGCGAAATCACGAGTCGATATAGGCTGTAGTCACGTGAACATGCTATAAATGCTTTGAAACATTTTTTGATTGGACAATCAATAGAATTCTTTATCCTGATTGGCCAATCGAACGCTTTAGAAGCATTAGTATAGCATCACGTGGACCGCAGCCATAATCGCCATAATCGCTAATACTTGCAAAATGCAATTGCACTTTTTTAAAATGAAATCATTTAAGACTTCTGGGTACTCGCCGCGGCCATATTGAAATCGTGACATCAGAAGCGAGAAATGACACGTTGAGAATTCTTGCGTGCCATTTTTAAATAAAAAGATATTTGGATTAAAAAAAAACACTTAATCGCTTTAGCATACTTATAAAATTAACCGAAAACTATCCTTCTCCCTTGACAGTTAATAAACAGCCGTAAAATGAATAAGTTACGAAGCCTAGTCATGCGGCGAAAAACACGCGGTTTGACAATTGTCGAAAAGAGTGATAAATGTGTTTTCCACGTACTACATTCCTTGCTAATCTTAGTTTTCGGATAATTTTATGGGTTTCATAAATACGTCGCACGTAGCAGCACTAGCATAGAGCGAATAATTGCGAAATGGCACGCAAGAATAAATTGGGTTGTCAACATGTCACTTTTCACGCCTTTTAGTTCATCAATTTGCCGAGCGTACTGTACCGAGGAGTTCTCGGTTCAGGGACATCAGAGACCAGGAGTCTTAAATTACAACAGCTTGTTTTAATGTAACTAATGACCACTTGATAATGTTATGAAAAACATGTTTAAAACGTTACATTTGAGTAATACATTTGAGCACTTAATGTAATAAAATAATTTTATGAAATAATGTATATATTTTGTAACAAATTATCAAATTATATTAAGACTCACGATATTAAACATAAATAGGTAAACGGCGAATATGAGTCAAGCGCGGTAATTAATGCGCAATGCAATTAATAAAATTAATTAATTCTAACTTCATAAGAACGTTTCGGCTCAACTTGGAGCCATCCTCAGCTTACAGTTATTGAAGAGATAATTTAGTAACTATGGACCCAGAGGAAGAGAGATCCTTGTTAGAGGAATGTCATCAAGAACATATGGCTGTAAGGCCTAGAGTAGTGTGAGTGGACATATATTCCACTCCGGGTCGATAGTTGAACATAAGATTTCGGTCCATATATTTTTTAGTGTAAATCAGTTCTACTCATTATTCTGTATATAAAAGTATTAGAATAAGGTAATCGGAAGGTTAATACTTTGCTAGATATTACACATGTCCAAATTATTTTATTACATTAAGTGTTCAAATGTATTACACACCGTAACGTTTTAAACATGTTTTTTTTACGTTTTTCATAACATTATCAAGTGGTCACTAGTTACATTAAAACAAGCTGTTGCAATTTGTTTATTCAAGTTATTTTCTGAAATAAATTCCTGCAAATGCATATTATCCTTCAAAAATCCCTACAAGAAAAAAATCCTTTCAATTGCCCCAATACTTTTATACGCAGAATGATGAGAATAATTATCGATTTACGCTAAAAAAATATGATTTCATTTAAACAAAAGTGCAATCGTATTTTGCAATTGCATCGGTGCATTGTTCGAAAAAACATAATTATAGTAAATTATATTAAACAGTGTGTGTGTGAAAGATATTCCTCTACCACTTTTCTCTATCTCGACTTAGAAAAGAGCTATAACCCAGCTCAGTTTAGAATCACCCTGTATGTTCTCCATCGCGATATTCCATCGTTCGCATCATCGGAACTTGAAATCGTAACATTATCCTCAACGATAATTCGTTCTAATTAACTGAGAAGCAAAACTTATTAATAATTCTGAGGACTCAGCGCGAAACGGGGGTAATGGCTTTTCGATTATGAGTCTCCGAGGCGTAAATTACATCTCCCACAACCGGTCCCGAGTTAACGAGACTTTAAGGAAGACCGGAGAAACCCGCCATAGGCTTTTAGAGCGATCGCCTTTTGCGTGCGACAGCCGTTGACACCGCTCGAAAGTTTTCCCATCTCCATGTCATCGCGCGCGTCCCGACGGTGAAGTTTTCGAGAGCTATTCTAATTAACGACCCGAAGCGGAGCTCCCGGAGACTTCTTAACGCGGTCGAAAAGGACGCGGGCTTTTTGGACTTTTACGAGCGATTATCGCGAGAGGGCGCGTCACGCGGAAGCTAAAAAGTTGCGCAATTATCCGCCGGCTGTTCGCCATTTTCAAGTAACGTGTCTATAGCTACTCGTCGGCACAATTCCCTTTAATCGCGCAAAGTTGTCCGCGACGATAGCAAGTCCATCGCGAAATTCCGCACTAATGGTGCGCGAGCGAATGTTCGAAATTTGATTGCTCGACAATCGCTGCTTTTGACAATGCGCGCGTTCACAAACGAAACGAACAATTCATCCCCTTGACAGCTTTCTGAAATTGACAACCTCGGAAAAGAATTCCGCTGCTTGATCAGAATTGCTCGAACGAAACTAGTTCTTCTGGCAAAAGTTTTTATGCTTCTTCAATTTCGCCGCTACTTCCGCTCATAAAGAACAGCGCGGCCTGCGAGAAATACACCAAAGACAATCGACTCGAGGTCGAAGAAGAAAAGAAGATGCCTATCCTGCATTCATCGAGATGAAATCACGAGATCGTGAAAAATGGATCGCTATCAGATCGAGTATTTCTTGGCAAACTTCCGTCTAATTTTTTTTCGCTATTATCCGACCGACTGGCTAATAAAACTCGCGCAAAGATCGACGAGCTGGTTTCCTTTGGAGCCACGGGGTGTATTTTATTCGGAAGGATCGGGCCGGCCGGCCGATCGATCGGAACTCGGCGATGAGTCGACGACGGGGGATTCCTCGCCTCCGCCAGGAAAATAAGCAGAGATTACGTTCTCGTGGGATAAAGGCGGTATATATCGAGATGAGTTTTCGGAGCAACTATTTGAAAAGGCGCACTGCTACTACCGTTCTCTTTCCACCGCCTTTGCTTCTTCTCTTATCTACCGACACTACCGCCAGTCCGAATGATTAAATGGACCCCGGAACTCAACAAATTAAAGTATCTCAAGATAACGCTATTTTTACGAACGCTATTCTCACACAAGATACATCCGTTCGCAATACACATAAATTGCGAAGGAAACGGCACAGTTCATAAAAGCGTCATATTTGTGAAAGCCCCATCAAAATTTCATTCCTACTCAAATTATCATAAAACGTCAGCTACCCAATTTAATCTTTTTCATTTTTATTAGTAATTTGAAAAGCGACGCGTATAACTGTGTGCATATTTTTTAATTCCAAGTATATTTTTATAAATCTAAAGAATTTGTAGTAAATATTGAATTAAAGAATTAACCCTCCGACTGAATACATTTTTTCGACACCTTTCCACTGAATACCTAGGTCTTTTGCGTCCGACGCTATTTTCCTCATTTTAAAGTATTTAAAAAATCTAAAAAAATTCATGGAACATCTGTCTACTGTAGTTAATGATTTCATAATCATTTTGATAAAAATTATTTTTTTAATATTTCATTTTTAATGAATTTTGAACACTAACGAAGGAAAGACGTGAGTTGGCTCGGACACCAACGACTCACGTATTCAGGCGAAGGGTTAATAATTTATTAATATTAAATAATTATTAAAGAATTACTTTCCACACACGCGCATTGGCATTTAATGTCTTTAATAAAAATTCGGGTTTTACGAAGCCTACTATTTCGCTTTGAACGATGCATTGCAGATCAGTTGCCCGCCTCCGGCGTGCGAAAAATTTAAATGCAAATAACACATGTACCTCGGGAGATTACACAACACCGCGCGTAAACGTGCGCGTCCCTAAAATAAGAATAGCCATGTTTAAGGCAGTCATTTTGATAAACGCCTCGTATACCAGGCCCGACAGTCAGTTGGCAGGCGTTCCCCTGGTGAAACAGCAAATTTGAATAACGGCGGAGCGTGAGGGAAGCCGAGAGCTCCACGGCATTAATTCAAGACCCACCGTACTTACAGCACGCGATTAAACAGTCCCGTGTTTCCCGTGTACTCCAAGTGCAGCCGCGCAATATTACGAGTTTATATGTCTGTCCTATATCCTATTTAAAAATTCATCAGGCCTTGGACACAAGTTTTCCCGATATTTGGTAAACCGACGCCGAGTACGAAACGTACACGACTATGCTTCGCGTCGCGTCGCTCATATGCACGTCTCGTCGAAAAGACTCGCGAGCAGAAAATATGACGTGCGAATACGGAATAGTATTTGAAAGAGGAGGAATATCGCGTCAGTTTGCCAAGTACGCGTCGATTGATTCGACAGTTTCGACTTTATCGCCGGGACGAGCGGCGAACGCGAACGGGACGGGCAGCCAGGAAAAAAACAACCTGACTCAACCACTGGAAAATAAGCTGAGATTACGTTAGCATGTGCTGACAGAGGTGGTGACAGCGATATCATTGAGTTTCTGCGACGCTTTCCCTCTGATGCGACAGTCCTCGACCCTCCCGCTTACGAGCGTCGTTGAGCTGCAGATTAGAAAAATGTATGCTCGTCGCGACGGAAAATTCGCCTCCCAAGAAAAGTACCTCCCAAGATTATCAGCGAATAAAGAGAGAGAAAAAGGGATGGAAGAATATCTGTAGCGAAGCAGTCTGTACGAAGGAACATATTTGGATAAATGGAAGGTAGAAACTTGCAAAAATCTACTGCTATACAACTTTCTGAACACGTGCGAGGAATAAATAACCTTTAACCAAAAGTCTTGAGAAGCTAAACTACATTGTTGTTATCTTCTCATTTTCCGACAAATGAGATGATAAGAGACTCAATAGACGGGCATCTCGAAAAAATTCTGATTAAGCGTCGATAATTGTGGCAGATGTTTCAATCTAAATGTTAATTCTTATTTTCAGTGAATATAGTCTTCGTTACCTATTCGTCCGTTGCCCTCAAAGCTCAAAGAAATAAATGTCGACAGGTTTCTTCTTCATTGATTATTTCTTTTTTTCTTTTTCTAAACAGTAATTAATTTTTTTTAAAAACACAAATGACATAGCTTTTTTTATACGGAAAGAACGGTTTTGCTGAAATATCTAAAAATTTAGCTAGATACAGATCTGAAAATAATTATGTTGGACGCTCGAGCATAATGATAATGCTGCAAAAAGTTTTGACATTCAAGCAACCAGCTGAACACGTCCAATATAATTATACATATAATTTTGATGATCCCCACATAATTATTTTTAGATCTCTATCTAGGTAAATTTTTAGATATTTCAGCAGAACCGTTCTTTCCGTGTACTAAAGCATCACATTTAAAATTAAATCCCATTCGCTTTTATCGGCCTTTTATAGCCTTTAGATCGTTTATTATACAGTCAATCAATGATACATACGATGTAATATGTAACGCGGCGGTACATGGCCAACAGTATATTTAATGCTTTACACGGTATCTCCTAAAATTTGCATTCTCTATTACAATTGATTTTCCCGATATTTCACTGGAACGATTAAATGCGCACGTACTGCGGTAAAGTAATTTCATATTTAAACGATAAATACCGCGGCGGTCTCGGTGCCGCGGCTAATCCACGCTATACCGAGCGCATTTGTACAAATTAACGCGATAAAGCGGATCATATTATTATTCGGAGTGGTGCGTTTTTTTCCATTTGTGGAAAAAAAAATTAGCATCGAGGGAGATATCGAGAGATTTAAGGGGAATGCGAAAAAGGCGGGGAATGGAAAAAGGAAGGTGCAATTTGGTCGACACGTCCTAACTCCCAAACCCGGTAGTAAACCGGTAAGCCACGGCCAATTAAGCATTTCCGGTCTTCGGACCAATTAACGAATTCGAGTGTAGCGACCAGAGAGAGTAAATTCGCACACTCGCGAAATATAGCTCGCACAGGTGCACAGAAAAAAATAGACAACCAAGGTATACTTGCTAATGCAAGTTAAACATTTATAACTAATTGTATAAGGAGATTTGATAGTGTAGCAAAGAAAATATGCTCATAACTGCTTTTAGACATATTTTCTTTACTATTCTATTAAATCTGCTTAATTATAAATGTTAAATTTGCGTTAACAAATCATAACTTAGCTGTATCAACTAATTTATTTTTTCCGTGTGTATAAATTTTGCGGCCGGCGCAATATTTTTATGTTTCATGGAATTTTTTATCTCTCCATGTACACTTATATTTTTGCGTGTACTATCACGCGAGATGCATTTAGTGTAATACTTTTTTTCAAGTATTTGATTATTATTACCGATTATAATAATAATAACAAAACATTTTGTATATAATAATTATAAACATTTGTAATAATTATAAAAGAGCAAATTTTCTTTAGTTGAGCCAACTAAATTATGTAATACTTATTATACGTTTAGTTGAAACTATTTCACCAAGGTGCTTGGTAACATTAACCAAGCCTGCACTGTTAAAAAAATTTGTATTAAAAATAATATAAAAATAGGAAGTTTTTATGCAGATACCGTATATGAAATTTCAAATACGAAGTTGAAAATTAAAGGAGTGGTATTTCGAAAATAAAAGTATCGAGCAGTAATATTACTATGCTCATCTGTTTGCTCATATACAAATGTTCTCATTTTCAATCGAAAATATGTATTATTACCTTGCGAATTCAAAAAAATCTTAAACGGGTTTTTAATATTCAATGTTATGTGTATTAAATTTCATATTAGTGATTAAAATTCATGTTCGTGATATGAATTTAGTTATACAAGTGAAAGAATTATTATTTCAGATACTAAGTTTGTAAATTTCATTTACCGTAGTATCGTAAAAATGTGTTGTAAACTTTATATCTTTTTTAACAGTGTGGATTTTTATAACCAAGGCTTTCTTTCAGTGTATATTACTTCTGTTTCTGTATTAAATAACTCATTATAAATTTATTTTAATAGAGGAGAAGGTGGTAATATGGAACCCGCAGATTTTATGGAACCCCCAATATCTTAATACGATTTAGTTGCACTCTATGAGTGACAGCTGAAACTTGTACATTAGGTTGCCCTTTGAGCCGTCAGAGCGTTACAGTCATTAGTTTTGCTTGGCGACGGAATAATAAACGTATTTCTTTTTCCGATAGTTTGCAAGGTATGTAAAACTTCGTTTATTTCTAAGTATTCACGAGAATAAAAGACAACATTCAAAGTCGGACACGTTATGTATATAGTATGACTTAACTTTTCCGCGTATTTTAGAATATTTATTTTTTTGCGTTTTGCTGTAGCCACTATTGTTGTTCAAGATGATAATGTTTAGGGGGTCCATATTACCAGCACATTGCAACATACCATCCAATTGCTCACTTTGCGATAATCTTTAAGCAGCTTTTTTTGTAAGTGGAGAATCATTAATTGGACGTTAGAAATGGGTTACCAATAGAATAAAGAATCTAAGCATACCAAGAATTGAACTTATAATTTACAAAAAATTGAACTTATAATTTACAAGAAATCGTTAAAAAACAAAGTGGGGTTTTATATATATATATATATATATATATATATATATATATATATATATATATTACCACCTTCTCTTCTAATAATATTATTATTATTAAATTAAATAATGACATTATTTAATAATAATATTATTATTATTAAAACTCGTTTAAACAAGCCACGAAACTGTTATGCTGCTGACATTCGCGAATAATTGAACGAGCCGCGAAAACGGACGCCACGGCGACTCGCGTGTCACTCCGAATATCCACCGTGGATCAATCGCGTGAAAAAACGGGAGAATTTTCGTTTCCCGTCGAAGTCGCGTGACTCGTTGCTACGCTCCTATCTATACACCTCTCGAACTTTCTTGATGAACGACGGCTCCATGTCGGAAATCGCAAAGTGCTCGATCGTACTCGAGATAAACACGAGACTGATGTCCCTCGAGATAGCCCATACAGCACAGAAGTTGCAGCAACATTGCAGCAACACTGCAGCAACATAACAACATTGTCGAAACATTGCTGCAATGCTACTGCAATGTTCTGTGCTGTATGGGAGCCAACGGAACTGGCGGTTAACTGGCAGTCAACCGATGCGAGAAAGGTCCAGGAAGAGGTTGAAAAGAGGGCAACATGCGGAGAATCTCTCAGTATTCATAGGTGTTAACAATTCGTGTTTAAACTAGCCTTTTTCCGTGGCGTCGCGCGAAATCTCGGAGGGGGTGAGTCGACCGTTCCGCCGACTAAACCTCCCACGCGAATCTCATTTGCATAGTTATAGGAATATTTCAGTCGACCATCGGGCCACCGCCCCGTCAACTCCGAGGAATAACGATCGCTTCGCGCTCGCGAGCCCACGATCGATCCCTGCGACAATCGCCGACGATCTGTCTCGCATAATTACACGCCATTCGACGTTCGACACGGGCTCGCTCCGAGAGTCCAGCTTCCTCGGCGAGCGTAATCCAATCTAACGAGAGAGCGATTTTATTTTCGCGCAGATAAAAATATCCCCGCGAAAACAATCTGTCCCGGGGAAAAATGCAGTGCCGGGAAACTTCCCGTGTACTTCTCCAAGTGCCGGAGAATGTGAAAAAGTTGCGGAACTACCGCGATCGAGATAATATCCTGATTAGAGCGAGCGAGAAATCACGTGACATCCGGTACAGTTAGAGACTCTTCTTGTACGAGACGCGAAGCTTCGCCGCACTGTTTGCGAAAGCTAATGGTATACTCGGGAACGACGCAAGATTACCATATAAACCGCAAAACTCTTCATGTTCTCTCGTAGTTCTATCGATCCCCGAGCGTTCGCGTCTCCTACGCCCTTTACCCTTTGTCCCTTCCTTCGTTCTGCCATAACACATTCGGTTCAGCTGACGTAGGGGAGTAGAGTGCTTTGCTTACAGCACGTGTGCTTTAGAGGGTAACCCATCTGGTTATCAATTAAGGTGCAATTCCAATAAAATGTTTTGCTAAAAAATAAAGTATCTCTGCTTTGAAGTAAATCTCAGAAGCATGCGGAAATCAATTTCGCACGTGTGCGACTTTAGCACGTCAGACCAATATTTTCCGCCATATTCGCTCTTATCGAAAAGTGCGCTTTGATAAATGTGAGGGGCCATTCACTAATGAAATCAGGTGTACACCTGATTTGTAATCATGTGTAATCAACAATGAAATCAATTCGTAATCACGTGTAATCTTGCAATATATTTTGAAATCATTTACATTAAATAAAAGCGTAATCAGT
>NJRP01000082.1:63722-88153 GCA_003063835.1 Aphaenogaster floridana | reverse complement strand
ACAATGAAATCAACTATGATCACAATCGATTTCACACAGTCGTATAAAGTCACTTTAGTAGTTGTAATCACATCGTAATCAACTGTAATCAATTGTAATCAACTGTACTTTGTAATCACGTGTACATCCAATAGCTGAGTGAATAGCCCCTCGGATAAATGCGTCCTGCATGAGGTCGAAATTTAAGAAACAAATCGGCCAGACATCTGCTAATCTCCCTCCTCTGTTTCCCCGATTTTTTTCCTCGATTCTTTTCCCGCTGCCATAAAAAAGAACGCCGAGTAATCCGTTCGCTTAAATACGGTGGTTCGAAGGGAAACTTTCGTTATTTCAGCAACGCACATCCGTCTTGGGGGACAAACGCCGTTATCGATTGTCTTTCGCGGTGATATTGGTTCCCCCTCGCGCGAATAAATTCAATCCACCAAACGGATCGCCCCTGCACTGCGACGACCTTTTTCTTGTTTTTTTTTCTTTTTAATCGGTCACTTCTAGTCGGGTTACATTTTTGTTTCATGTCCGCCGAAGTAAACGTAGAGGAGAAACGTAACGTCCCACTCTTCGTCCGCTGACGCAAAGAGAAACGATCCGGACCCACCCACCCGCGATGCCGTATAAAAATTTGATCGCTTTCACGGGACAATCGGGTTTTTCAGTGACACGTACCTCCGTACTGAATTTACCGAGTAAATCCGTCGTGCAGTAAATCACACGGCAGTTGATACGAGCCTGGCGAGCACCGGAGAACAATAATTCTCCGCCCCACTCTCTCCCTCTCTCTCTCTCCCCTCTCTCTCTCTCTCTCTCTCTCTCTCTCAGCGGCTGTTTCCGTCGCGCTTTTTCTTGCTGGGGGCACTTTTCACGCGCGAAATAACCCGATCTCGCTATACACACGTCGCACGACCGATAATTAATTACCTCTTCAAATATCCTTTCTTGTTTCTGTTTCAGTCACCGAGAAGGAGATTCGTCAATGGTAAGTTCGGCTCTAAGAAAGGCAATGGGCTATTATAACTTGCGAACCTGCACGAACTCAGACAGGATGATTAAAGAGATTCCGCTGATATTATTAGAAGATTTTCACAAGAGAATTAATTTAATTTTATGCTAAATTAAAGTAAAGGATTATTTGAACAAGTAGACTTGAAAAAATTCTTTCGTAATTTCCAATTAGTATTAACGATGCCTAATTTTTACTTTAAATAATTACTTATACAAGGATTACTACATATTATGTAGGCACAAAGGATTCCTGAAGGATTGTCCCGATGGTTTGCTGACAGAACAGGTATGCACTGCCGAATATATTTAAATTATAACCAGAAAAATATTTTACAAATACGCCAATAAATAATTAATCACTTGTAATAAATTATAAGACGACACAACTGGCAAGTAGTTTATTAAATTTATTACTACGAACATACGGATTGTGCTTCTTTTCAGGTATTAAAGATTACATTAAATCTGCAAATTAGACGGGTTAAGAAAGAACGACAAAAATCCGACATTAGAAACGGAGAAAGAATATAAACTTACAGTTAATAACTTCAATATACAAAATTATAACCTAGTGCATCATCGGACGGTAGAGCTCGTGTTACAAAGCACGTCTATACAGCGTACAGTTAGCACTCGAATAAAATCAAATTTAAAATAAACGAAAATGAGGAGAAAATGACAAAACAATGTCCGATGATGCACCAGGTTATAATTTTACATATTGAAGTAATTAACTGTAAGTTTATATTCTTTCTCCGTTTCTAATGTCGGATTTTTGTCGTTCTTTCTTAACCCGTCTAATTTGCCTAATACTTGAAAAGGACCACAATCCGTATGTTCGAAACGTAGTAATAAATTGAATAAATTACTTGCCAATTGTGTCGTCTTATAATTTATTACAAGTAGGATATTTAAACTATATTAACTCTTTCCTTTTTTTTTTCACTTACTTGTTAGAAGAAAGATTGTTTGCAACGTAAGTAAGACATAAAATAAAAAATTTAATTGATATAAATAGTTGAATGTGATGCTCTCAGGACGGAAGGTACATTAATCATATGCCACGTGGCAACAATAGCGGAGGAAAGGGTTAATCACCCCCCAATAATCAATAGCGAGCAAAAAGCTCGTGATATTACATGGCGCTCGCGTGATTTCAGGGCTTCATAAAGATCTACAAGCAGTTCTTCCCCCAGGGTGACCCGTCAAAGTTCGCCTCCCTCGTCTTCAGAGTCTTCGATGAGAACGCCGTGAGTTTCTTGTCACGTGTGTAAACGTCGTGGTTTTCCGCGAACCCCTCATGCTTTTCAGATTCGCGTTCGTCAGGTCGGCGTTCGCGTGCAAAGAACGATCACGCGATGTGCCCTCGACTATCTTACTCAAATTATTTTTCTCCTTCCCCCTTCGCTACGTCGCTGCCCCCCTCGCAACGTCTTTATTGCTGTTTAACTGGCCGGTTAAGCATTTATTTAGCCCGGCGCTAGATAGGAACGGGTTGTTAATTTACATCTCGTGACTCGCACGCTGAACAAATTCACGCGCCAGAACTGAGATAATCCGTATTGATTATCGAGATATTTAATCAACGCTCCCCGAGCAATCAAGTGAACATTGGCATTCGCGCCGTGAATCGAGCATATTTATTGAAAATATTGAGAAATATCTGAGACGGAAATTTTCTCTCGGATTTCTATCGCGAGACTATACGATTTGCGGCCTGAGAGAAAATACGAATACCCGGGAGTGGGAGAGCTATTTGCACAATATATCGGTCGACAGTTGCTAGACTAGCAACCGATAGCTATCCACCTTTAAAGAAACGCGATCACAAAGTGATCCTCGAATATTCCGTGATCGATAGGAGGGAGCATTTCGCGTGCGACAAAATAAAGATACGTCGGATTGTTGTTTCAGGACGGCACGATAGAGTTCGAGGAGTTTATAAGGGCGCTCTCGGTGACGTCGCGCGGCAACCTGGACGAAAAGCTTCACTGTGAGTACTTCGCTCTTTATCTGTTTCGAAAAACTCACCAATCTACTCGAATTTGGGAGAGCACTCTCGCAAGCTACTTTGTTTATCCATCTACTTTAGATACGTCGCGAACAATTGCCGGGAACGCGCCGCAAATTCCCTTTGATTTACTTAATGCGATTAAACAAAAAATTTAAACTCAACTTTATCTGAGAAAATAAAAAGCTAGTAAGCTTGTGTAAAAAATCAGAAGTAGAAATTATTGTGATGCATCTTAACTGCTTTTACATTTCTATAGAGTTGATAAAAACAGATAAAATTTTTGATAAAATTGCATTCAATTAATATTAAAACGAGATAACTTTTATGTTTTTACTGCTTTAAACTATTGAACAGTAAATTAATATCCACGCTTTTTGGAAATTTTATTCCCAAGAAGGATTTTCATATTACAATCGTTACACATAAAATTTGAGACGACTTATGAAAGACGATTGCAACGTGAGACGATAAACTCCCTCGATTGTCCCGCTAGAGAGAACTGTTATCGATGAACGATCACAATCTGAACAAAAGTGAGGAATGAAACGTACAGCTTCATCGAGAATGTGACGACCGCAGTTATCGTCGAAGAGACAGAACATACAAACTCGCGAGAAAATCGTGCGCGAAATGAAAAATACGGTTTTTCATCCGAACAAAAGCGCACCTTCGGATTCTGTGTCTTCCAGGAATTTCAATAGTAGAAGTCAATCGCATTTTTCTCCCTTCCTTCGTTCTCTTTTTAGGGGCCTTTCGTTTATACGATGTGGACAACGACGGCTTCATCACGAGGGACGAGATGTACAATATAGTCGACGCGATATATCAGATGGTCGTAAGTGCATTCCTTTCAAATCACTTTTTGACCCGCAAGAAAGCTTACGATGTAAAACGTTTTGTTGCTCGTTTCTCGATTTGTTGGGTTTTATGGGCGGTATTCATAGTCGGTGTACTTAAGATCGTCTTAAGTACAATCAAGGTTGGGAAAGTTACTTTATAAAAGTAACTCGTTACAGTTACAAGTTATCGATTCTAAAAAGTAACTCGTTACTTTTATAAAGTAACTTTCCCAACCTTGAGTACAATCCTAAGATGTCTTAAATCAATCACAGAGCTATATTAGCGTCTTAAGACGTTACTTAAGACAGTCTTAAAATAAGAACCGACTATGAATACCGGCCTATGTGTCTTCCTATCAATGTCTAGAGACCCTGTAATCAGAGTCTGGCCATACGGTAGCAACTTTTGATTGGTCCGCCATTTGTTGTCAAAAGCAAGAGAAACAGAAAGAGAAAGAGATAGAAAAGAGACAGAGAAAGAGATAAGGAGAAAGAGAAAACGATAGCGAATGTACATCCTTCTCTCTCGCAGGATTTTGACAAAATCGCCTTATGGCCAGACTCTGATTACAGGGTCTTTATCAATGCCTATCCTGCGATTTTCTCAAATAATATAACTCTACCTCTGCCCTATTGACATCATCTGTACACTGAAAAAAAGACTTGGTTATAAAAATCCAGGCTTGGTCAATGTTACCAAGCACCTTGGTGAAATAGTTTCAACTAAACGTATAATAAGTATTACATAATTTAGTTGGCTCAACTAAACAAAATTTGCTCTTTTATAATTATTACAAATGTTTATAATTATTATACAAATGTTTATAATTATTATAATCGGTAATAATAATCAAATACTTCAAAAAAAGTATTACTAAATGCATCTCACAAGTTTACCAAGAATTTTTTTTCAGTGTATTAGATTTGATGACGATCATGAGTTCGTTAAGTATTTCCAAAGTCACGAACCTGCTATTTGAGAAAATCTTTTATCAACAATCTATCATGTTACTATTCTATTACTTATTCGCTTATTTAATATCTACATATATTGGAAAAAAATTTGGTTGCATAAATTAGAAATCTGATGAATTCAACTAATATATCTATTGCAAAATGAACGAATCAAAACTCTTCTAGAAATCACAGATGAGCATAGTTAATTCCTTCCTCTTAAATCAGAATTTTAATTGTAATATCAGAATTTTAATTGTAATATCAGAATTTTAATTGTAATATCAGAATTTTAATTGTAATTTTATTACGGTAGCTAAATCAACGATCATTTTTACTAACGTTAATCAGAATTCTGGTTGCATGTTTTCCTTTGTTTCATATGTGTGCGTTTAGTGAATATAACTAAAAGTTATAAATCCAGTAGGAAAAATGCTAACCAGATATCCTTATAGTTAAATCTATCAAATGTTCTAGCTATAAAATATCGAGTCCAGTTATGATAACCAGAAATTCTATTTGGTCTCACCAGAATGCATTCTACCATACGTCTTATAACCAAAACATTTTTCTCAATGTATGATTGTGTTTCGCTTATTCGCTATCTATAAATAAGGTCGCTCATGATAGCACAAGATTTTCGTGTTCGCTTAACAACTTGCTAGCTGCGATGCAATCGTAATGCATCGTGCCCAACGTGCTCAATATCAAGTCTATATTTTATCCGAACGGGCGCGTTACATGTAACCTAGCGGAAGTTATAATCCCCTTCTGCAGTTTCCGAGCGGTATATGCTACGAGCGAGTTAGCAACGTAAACTATAACGTCACCTTCTCCTAGCTATTGCTCCTGACAAGCGCGATGTATGCGGCTTCTTTTGAGTTACAATGCATCCTCGTGTTATGCAACGAGCACTCTAATCTTTCGTCGGTTGCAACGTCTACTAAAACTTTAAAGCCCGTATTTATAACCGCTGCTCTCGTTTCGAATATCTAGCTGAGATACTTAGAATGAAATTGCATATCTTGGACGTGCCGTACTTTGATTAAAGCATAAAATGAGAGCACTTAAATGAGAAGCAGAACAATTATTCGTATGTACGAAATCACTAAAGTATTGTATGCTTGTTACGGTTGTTAAGAGCTTGATATGCTGTCCCGCGATTATTTGAGATTGAAATGTTATTTTATCACATCATTTAACATTTTGTTTTAACTGATATAACATGCATCTATATAGATAAATAAAGTATAAAAATTGAGATAAAATCGACATCATATAGAGATAAGTACAATTACACTGTTTAATAAAAAAATCCACAAAAACGAGAATAATCGTTTCCCGTAGTCTTTTGGACACCGAATATAATTTCGTTTACCAAATTGCTCTATCACGTCATAATTTTGAGAAATTTGCAGTCAAAGTTGCAAAAAAAGACTGATGTATTTTTAATGTATTTTGACATTTTATAACTACGATATATGTGTTGGAGGAGTTTTATTACAATCCAAATTAAGTATGTTGTTAGAATTTCAGTACTTAAGGAATTTGTTATGTCGATTAAGGCTGAAAGTCTAATATCATACTTAAGAAGATTGGCTACTCAACTAAAAATGATAAAAATTAGTTCAAATTTATGGAGGATATTCGTCTATGGGAATCTGCCATCCATGCAAAATTTAAAGTCAATGGTCTGCATGGTTGTCGAGTAATTAATTATTGAAGTTATACTCTTATACACGGGCGACATAGCAAAAATTATATAACTTTTTTTTTCGTTATTATTTTTCATTATTATAAATGAGAATAATGTAGAATCAAATGTAGAGACATGTGATGCGAATAAAAATTTGTGAAAATTGAACAAACTTTAATATAAAATTATTAAATAAACTAACATATTTTATTAAACTAACCATATTTTATTAAACCAACCAAATTTGAACTAATTATTATCATTTTTATATTAATTGTATATTTGTAATTTGTATAGTTAATAAATAATTTATTTTCGCCCAATAACGGCATTGGCTCACATTGGCTTACTTCCATATTATCCTTGATTTTATATCCGAGAGACTTGTTATTTTAGTTAATTTTAGTTGAGTAGTCAACCTCCTTAATTTTGATTGCAATAAAACTTCTCTAACACGTCACATATTGTAATTATTATATGCCACAATACACTAAAATAATTCTCTTTTGCAACTTTAATTGCAAATTTCTTAAAATTGTGACGTGATAAAGCAATTTAGTAAACGGGATCGTATTCAGCGTCCGAAAAACTATGGGAAACGATTATTCTCGTTCTTGTGTTCGAAAAAAGTAATTTTTTGTTGAACAGTGTTAATAATCATTGTTGCATCTGTTAACTTGTTATTAATTTAATATGTATATCATATTCATATCCGATACAATCTTCCCTTAAATTCGTTACTCCAACATGAAATGAAGATTAATTCGTCACTTATTAATGCGATGCGCAATAGCGGAGTTGTGGATTTACGTTGAAACTATGTTGATTTATAAAATATAAATATAAGATCCATATTATAGCAACACCCAAAGTAATTAGAATTTCAACCCTTTGCGGACGGGGAGCATGTTTACATGCTCTCCGCTTATATTTCAGAAATTATTACCTCGATTTTTATGAAACTTGAAATACAGAAGTTTTTTGTAAACTTCAAATTTTTGACTTCATAATTGAAGAGGGCCATCAAAAAACTTCTGTATTTCAAATATTAAAAATATAAAGAACAAGGAAAATGAGAGCCAGCGCCGTTGGTAGAGCGAATAATAATTCAATATTTAAGTCAAATAATCATAAATTTATAAAAAATATTATGCTGTCGCGATTGTGACGCCTCTTACGTGGGGCAAAAGGGTAGACAATTGGGAACTCGCATTAAAGAACATCGTAATCAACTTAGCAGGAATACGAGAGAGATGTCAGTTGTATCTCAACGTAGACTTATTGGACATGAATTCGATTGGGACAATATTAAAGTTTTAGACATTGAGAAGTCATATATAAAAAGAAATGTGTCTGAAACGTTTTACATTAAACGTTAAATCAATAGCATAAATTTACAGGAGAACACTTTAGAACAATTTAGTAAAGAGTATTATCGAATTACTGAGGGGCTTCCACATCGTTAATTATAATGTCACCTTCATTTATTTGTATTTTTAATTTCATATTTATTGTGTAAGTTTCATAGTTTCGAAGATTACATATTATTTATGCCTAATGACTTTGATGTTTTATGATATCTCGTTATTTATTTATTGTATATCTGACATTCGGCCAGGTTAATCGAGATCTCTATAATTCTCCGACTTGACAATGTTACTATTTATTCTCGTCCGATCATCAAAGTGAAGGAGCGTTGGATAGGATAAGATAGAAGTTGGATGGGTGACCGCTTGGGAAGACGTTGGCAAAAAAAGAATAAACTGAATTTCTAATTATTTATGATTATATATGATCATATATAATTATATATGGACATATTTTGTATATAATTATACATAGCCATTTATATATAATTATGTATAAACAATTTTTTACCGGGATATCTATTAGACGTTTATTAGATATGCAAATAGCGGAACTCTGGATATCTAATGAACATCTACTGGAGGTTACAAGGACGTCTATTAGATGTTTTCAATTTCCACCATGGATGTCTAATGGGTCTCTAATGTACCTTTCTGTTCCATGTGGGATAAATTTTTATCGGTACAAAGTGTTTTGCAAATTTTGATGTGACCGTTAGGTAAGCTCATTTTTTACTGATTGACTTTCCAGTTTTAACATATTTCTTATTTTACTTATTATTGACCTCTTGTTTTTAATTTATCAATTTAAGGCAACAGATCTGAGTTTTGACGTTGACATCCGCCACTGCTTTTTTATACGGAATCGATATATTATGGCATGACCAGCTGATCTTTTTTTATATGGACACACTGAAGAAGGCCCAAAATAAAAGGCCAAAACGTTTGAGACTGTTATTTTTATTTTTTTATAAATTTATGATTATTTGACTTAAATATTGAATTATTATTCGCTTTACCAACGGCGCTGGCTCTCATTTGCTTTGTTCTATATATTATTAATATTTGTGATTGCATATCTCCCGAGAGCTTTATCTTATTTATTCTATATTTCAAGTTTAAAAATCGAGCTAATAGTTTCTGAAAGATAAACGGAGAGCATGTAAACATGCTCCCCGTTCGCAAAAGATTAAAAACTTATAGTTGTTGTACGCATCGAATTCTATATTCATCCCCCCTTCAATTGAATATTTAGTAAAATACTTATATAATTTTTCAAAAAAATCTTGAAAATATAACTTTTTATAAAATGTCATAAAAATAAAACTCTGTTTCTCTCATTCTTATTTTAAATCATCCAAATAAATGAGTCAAATAAATAGGAAAAATAGACTAATATACAAAAATAAATAGAATAAATACTTACATAATTATCAAAAAATTATTCTTTTTTTTTAAATATAAATTAAGTATAAAATTTTATAAATAAAAATATTTTTTCTCTTTTTTTTATCTAAATTATCCAAACGAACGAACCAAGTAAACGGGAAAAGGACCAACGATTAATGACAAATAATATATAAATAATAAATTACACTCATCCTAATATTGCTCCGCTCGATACTTCCTCCTTCTCTCAGGTTCCTTGATTGCAGATTCACAACATTCGTGAAATTATTATTATGATCGCGCGCGAATAATAAGGAATATGATGATCGCGCGACACTTTATACGGAACTCCCGAAGTTAAGAGACACTAATGAACCGTTCGCGGTACTTTGTCCGTACTTCAAGCACTCTCTAGCGCATCAAACGCTTTCGTCACATATAAACCATTTAACAACTTGTGGTAATACGGTGTCTGCGCTTCTTTGTTATCGAGATGTCACATCCTCGAAGTACTGAGCCTCTACCACCAGCGTCAAGGTCACAGTATTGATACAGTCTTAAAAAAACGAGCTTCGATCAATTCGTCTTTACTAAGAAATATTTAATTATAAAATCCATTAAAAAATGTGTCATATATTATAAAATTAAATTTGAATGTCAAATATTTTGATGCGTCATAAGTTAATAATTAATAAACGTTGATATGTAGCAGGTCCTCTTTAATTGAATTGTTCGAGCCGCCTACGTGTATTACTCTGCGCTCTCAATCCGATAATGGTGAAATTTTTACTTTCAAATCCGCGAAAGATTCATAAAGCGCGACGCGAAATGAGGTACAATCCATAAGCGTCGTTAAAGGAGTAATTATTACTCCTTTAATAATTGCGTAATTATTACTCGCAAGTATTGTGACGGAACAGCAGTTAATTCTCGTTCTTCATCATCTCGACTCCTGTTACGAATCGCTTCAAATGAATCGCGCGAGTTATCCGCTAAATAATTATTGCCGATAGGCGCGATACGTGCGAGTCATTAGCAGCGCGAGTTAATTAATCGCTCGAAATGGCAATCGTGAACTGTAGTGATCGGGAACAATCGTGTTTCAAAGGATAACGCGGCGACACGCACTACTACCTGTCTGTTTCAGCGTTGCCTACGAATGATATACGGCGGCAGGTCACATACAAGCACCAAGGTCGCGCATCAGTCCTTATTATCCTGAAACATCTAACCAGGGTTGGGAGATGACGCGTTACTTGTAACGCCGTTACCGTTACAGTTATTTTTTTTACAAATCGATAACGATGTTACATTTTTTTATTAGTAATGGTAATAGTAACGCAGTTACATTTTTTGGGTAACGAATATATAATCGTTACTTTTATCGTTATTTTACACATGTTACATAGGGTTGGGAAGTAACGCGTTACTTCTCAGCAAACACTGAATATCACATGCTATATAACATAAATATAATACGTGCATATTTATGTATGTTATATGGCAGTTATATCCAGGGTTTGTGGTAACACCGTTATCGTTAAACTGCGTATCTACTAAAAGAACATAGAGCGACATTTGTGTTTCAGTTGCTTGTTTCCGTAAAAGTTTCAGCATGAATGTATGTATGTATATATTTAAAAAAAAATTCCTCACTGTTCCTTTGGTGGATACGCAGCTTTACAATTACTTTTTTTTGGTAACGAAGTGGTAACAACGTTATATTTTTTCATTAGCAATGGTGATAATACAGTTACATTTTTTAGGTAACGATAACGAATATAATTGTTACTTTGCATATGTATAATACATATGTATGAAACAAATAAACAAGTTTTAAAAGAGCGGAGCGTTATGCTGCACATTATATTGTGATTAATTATACTTATAGTGGTTTATAATGGTTTTAACTTATAGTGGTTTTGTGTTGGTCCGGTTATGTTGTGTCTGGTTAATTAGCGACGTAGGCAATCAAATGCTGGTTGCTCTAATGAGCAACGGTAACGAGTTATTTTTTTAACGAGAAACGATAACGAATTACTTTTCAAAAGTAGCTTTTCCAACTCTGCATCTAACGTATTGAAAAATAAACGTACATTTCTTTATTTTGAATTAATTTAAATAAATATTATCTCGACAATACTATTATCACACATTTTTTTACGAGCTTGTTAGCGTCGCTTAAAACAATGATTTCCACTTAACATGAAAGAAGCGTTTGGCAACCTATTGTTACTTGTATTTTAATTCAACAAGTATGTTATAATTAGTTGATATAAAAAATATATGTATATACTAATAATAAATTTTAACACGTAAAACTAAGTTCTATAACTCTTCTTTCGATAAAAATTTGAATGCTTAATTAAAACTAAATTTAAAAAGAATTCTTAAATTTAAGAAATTTATCTTTATTTTAATCAAAACGATATTCATATAAATTAAATTGTCATAATTATTCTTTTCCCAAATTTTTATTAAAAAGGTTAAAATTAATTTTAATAAACATTAATAAATAAATATAGACCGATATGTGACTAACATATAATAATATATAAAAATATAGGTCTATTTTTGGTCAGGCTGGATCTTTTTTGCTTAATAATATTTTATTGCATATATTTCATAGTTTAGCCAACTATGCGCCAATTTTTTCGGTCTTGAAACACAGTCTTTTTAGCTAAAGCTGGAAATAGTAATATCACGTTAAGTTAAATTGATAGTCAATTCAATAATAGTAATGATACTGATAAGGATCTTAATCTCTTTCGCAATAAGTTCTTTATAGCGTTTTAAGATCCATATTTAGTATTATTATTGCTATTATTGAATTGATTATTAATTTAACTTAACGCGATATTACTATTTCTAGCTTTAGCTAAAAAGACTGCGTTTCAAGACTAAAAAGTAATCGGCGCGTAGTTGGCTAAGCTATGAAATATGTATGTAAATTCACGCAATAAAATATTATTAGGCAAAAAAGATCCAGTCCGACCGAAAATAGCCTTAATTCTAATAAATAAAAAATTATGTGATTTATATATTGCGATTTTAATTGCAAATAAATCAAAATAATTTAAATCGCAGCGAAAAGCATCGTAATTTATAATTTTATACCTTTCTATTGATTTATTAAAACCACTCAATTTTGCTGTTCTGGGGACATAAAAAATTGAAAAAACTTACTAAAGAAATCAATTTCCATAAAGACTTTTTGATTAAAACAAAGATAAAATTCATTCTCTTCAAATGAACATTTGATTACCGTTGATATATATGTTCATAAAAAGTTAATTTCTAAATAATCGTGAATTGCTTACTGATCGATGCAATGCAAGAACATTATCATTCGGCATTATTATTGTAGATACAAAAATGAAAATAAAAAGTAGCGTTCTATAATTTCTTGTTGTAGCGCTTTGAAAATCTGTTATCTTGAACTCAAATCAAATTGTTCATATAAGTAATCCACGGAGCTCCTCTGAACATTTAAACTATTGGAGTTATTTAAATGCAATCTTTTCTCCTATCATGTCTTTCTTTATATATATATATATATAGAATCGATTATTAAAGAAACAAAGAATTCGGACTTTACTTTAAAACAAACTTTATTCGAGTTTCTCACTTAAATCGCGGTTACAAAATATAATATTATAAATATTAAATTGATTCTCAAGATAGATTTATTAAATCGTATTATATCTGAAGACCTATATTTCAGCCGAATACTTCAGCAGAGAAAAGATTATAAGTACGGGTTTAATTTTCTTTTTATCCGAGAATACATGTCTTAAAATTCGTAGCAAATATGCAGTAGCTTTTGCAATTCCTTCTGTAACGCTAATTAAACTACCAATACGAACAAAGTCGCGCGCGTTCGTGATTACGCACTTTGAGCCAAAACTTTCCATAGAAACTACGTAACTTCTACCGAGATGCGAAAAACTTGCAGAATGTGCAGCGAAAGCCTTGATGGGGCTGGTAAAATACCTCCACGCTTCATAGGGCTGTTACGGATATCGCGCGCGCCAATGCAAATTTTAACGTAAAATTCGACGCGACCGCGGCAAATCCGTCTCGCGACAACGGTTCGCCATTAATCACCTTGAAGTCTCGTTAATATTAATTTCAAAGAGAAATACAGTGACATATTATATGCATACCCGCGGGGGCATGCACATGGTAATCCATAAACATGCGGGTCGCGGTCGACAAAGGCGCGTGAAACTTTGACAGTCGACTTTAAAACAATAAACCCGATCAAGCTGCGTAATGCGATTAAATGCAACTGATAAAGCCCGATCACAATGTAGAGAATTAGCGGATCAACCGGTATCAATTAAAACCCATGAGATCAAACAAATGCATTAAAAGTCAATATCTCGTGATATCATAAATCATCTATCAGCGATAGATAGGGTTTGCGGCAATAAAGTAATAACGGATAGTAAAATGTCTCGTTTCATTTTCCGCCCGTTATTGTAATGACGATAAAATCTCATAATGGGAATTAAATATATCACAAGTAGTATCACATTTTGCATATATATGTATACATACACACACATATAGGGTGTCCTATTTTAATTAATCCACGCGATTATCTCCCGAACTATTCGTTATTCGAAAAAATGTTTCAAGTAAAATTTACTCTGTTTCGAGGGGGACATCTTATGATGGACACAGGTTCCTTCTAGGTGGAGGTGTTCCTAAGATTTTAAGATGACCTTTGTCTTTTTAAATGGAATCATATGATTTTTTTATATAATTTAATTCCTTTAGTTATTTGGCATATAAAAGTATTAAGGTAGAGTTATCAAAAAATCAATAGTTTGCAAGATATTTTAAATTTTATTCTGGTATAAAATATCTTATAAACTATTCATTTTTTGATAACTGTACTTCAATACTTTTATGCGTAGAATAATGGGATGAATCAATTGATGTGAGGAAAATACGTGATTGTTTTTAAAAAAAATTATGCAATTTGCAATGCGCAATTACATATTTTTTTGAAAAGCAACCATGTGTTTTCCTCACATTAATTGATTCATCTCGCTATTCTACGCATAAAAATTAAAGTACAGTTATCAAAAAATGAATAATTCAAGAGATATTTTATATTTTATGTCAAAATATGCCAGAATAAAATATAAAATATCTCGTAAACTATTGATTTTTTGATAACTCTACCTTAATACTTTTATATGTCAAATAACTGGAGGAATTATATTATATAAAAAAATCATTTGATTCCATTTAAAAAAACAAAGGTCATCTTGAAATCTCAGGAACACTTTCACCTAGAAAAAAATCTGTGTCCACCATAAGATGTCCTCCTCGAAACAAAGTAAGTTTCACTTGAAACATTTTTCGCTATCTCTAATAAATTCCGAGAAAAACGGCTGGGACGGGTGGTCTGAATCACCTAGTATGTGTATATAATCGGTTTATAGCGTGTTTCGCTGCTGTCCGATGCCAAGTTTCCATCTTCTTCGGTTTCCCTAATCATTCTCATTCAAATTCCTTGCACTCATTGCTTTTTTAATTCCTTCCTTCCAGTTTTTTAGTCTTCTTTTTTTTTGTCTCTGAGATATCCATTTTATTGTTTTTTCTTGTAGTCTGTTATTGTTCATTCTTTCAACATGTCCGTACAAAATAAGTAGCTTACGTGCAATGTCTTCTACAATAAAACCTTTCGCGCGCGCGTATCTATTATTTGTTTTACTTCTTTATTTCTTATTCTATCTAATCGTGTTATTCTTGCTGATCTTCTACGTATATCCATTTTCACCGCTTCTAACTTCCTTTTCATGCTCTCTGTTAATCTCCATGTTTTACTTCCATATAATAGTCTGCTCTTTATTATGGTTTCATATATCCAATGTTTCCTTTTTATTCCAATTTCCTTATTCCATAATATTGAGACCTGTGTGAAGTCCTCCAATGTCGAAAAATCAAAAATTTTCTTTTTGCAAACGTTTGCCCATCGTTTGCCCATGAATGTCCCGTTGGAATTTTTGTTTGCCCCCCTCTAGTTCAAAAGTTATAAGCAATTCAATTTGGGGGGAGGGGCAACTTCACACTGGCTCTCCAATATTTAAAAATTAAAAATTTTTTTTACAAACGTTTGCCCATTGTTTGCCTACGAATGCCCCGTTGGAATTTTTGTTTGCTCCCCTCTAAAGTTTAAAAGTTATTGGCAAATCAGAGCCGGCTCATGCTTCTCGCTAGTATACCTCCACCCAACCTCACCACAGGCTGCTAGCATGCTGCCGCGCCTTTATTAATAAAATTTATAATTTTATTATTTGACAAATCTGCTGTTTTCTCTTTTTGATTGCAAATATAAATTTTTTGTGTATATATGTGTAAAGACATATATAAAGACGTATATATTTTATAGCGTGTATACGAATGACGATTTCGATTTTGAGAACAGACGTCTGTAAATGTATTTATCAAATATAAACACATTTATAAATATTTGCTTATAAAAATTGTTATACATTATTTAATAATTATATTTTCTCTAACACTACACGGAGAAAAGTTTATATTGAAAATTATTATGTATGGCAGTAGCCGTGGACTATTGCTGGAATTATAAAAATTTTTACTATGTAAAACAATGAAAAACATAGTAAAAATTTTTATAATTCCAGCAATAGTCCACGGCTACTGCCATACATAGTAATTTTTAATATAAAATTTTCTCCGTGTTGTTTAAATTAGAACATGACCACGCACACGCACACGCAAACACACACACACACGCACACGCAAACACACACACACACACACACGCACATGCACACATATACGCACACGCACACACACACACACATACAAAAGAGGTGTAAATCCGAACGAGCAACATCCGCGTTGTACACCTTGGGTAAAGCTAATGCCGGCAGTATCATAAACTTTGATGATTCATGACTCAGAAAGTTTTTATTGTAAATAAGCATATGTTCATTGTGGACCAGAGTGACCCATCTCGCAAGTTCAATTGCGTATGACTTTTGAACTAAAAGAGAGCAAACAAAAATTCCAACGGGACATTCGTAAGTAAACAAACGTTTGCAAAAAGCTTTTGATTTTTCAACATTGGGGAGGCCAGTGTAAAGTTGGCCCCCCAAAATTGAATTGCTTATAACTTTTGAACTAAAGGGGGGCAAACAAAAATTCCAACGGGGCATTCGAGGGCAAACGATGGGCAAACGTTGGCAAAAGGAAAATTTTTTATTTTTCGACATTGGGGGGCTAACTTCACACAGGTAATATTGAGTTGAAGCAATTTATTGCTCTTTTTGCCATTGTTTCTATAGTTCTGCCTTTATTTCTCTGTCTACATTTTGAATAATCAGAAATTTGTAAATTGACATTTTCTGAAAAACTTCTTTCTAATTTGAAGAATGGCATGCTAGTTATAGACTCTTAATCCGTAATAAAGAGATATTTTAGCTGTGCAGGGTGTAGAATGGCAATTAGGTAGTCTTTCATTGATCAGCAAAACTCTAAGCGGAGAACAATGTCGGATGTTCCAGGGACAGCAACCGCAAGCCGAGGACGAGAACACCCCGCAGAAGAGGGTCGACAAAATCTTCGATCAGATGGACAAAAACCACGACGACAAGCTCACGCTCGAGGAATTCCGGGAGGGTAGCAAGGCCGATCCGAGGATCGTCCAGGCGCTCTCGCTGGGCGGCGAGTAACCCCGATTCTCATCACAGGCGGCACGCGATCCTTCGAAATCAGGAGTCTCCACGTCGTCGTCATTATCGTAATTGTCGACGCGAGCTGGGCGAGCCGCTCGTCCCGATAATCCGCCGACGAGGCAAGACCTTGGGAGAAAAGGCAAGTCCACATCCGCGCGGTTTGGCATGCACGTATAATAGATATAGGCAATAACGTGAGAGCGCGCGAGGCGACGAAGATGCTGAGATTTGCGAATATTTTTGGGGAGATCTCTCGTCGAAGAGCTGGTCTACTACTTCTTTTCTACTCTCTCTCACTCTATCTCTCTCTTTCTCTCTATGCTATATATTTCTCGCTCTCGGAGAAGAGATCGGTTCTCGTTCCCCGTTGGTGAACCGATCCCTCCGCCCTCGTTAACGATCCGATTTCGAGAATCTCGATGCTAGTATAGCAGTAGACGTCTAGCGTTCGAACAGTCGTAGCTTTCAAGGTGACTGGACGTGGCGGATTACATTTTTAGCTAGAGAGCGTGCAGGACTTCGATATGGATAAATTGTTAATACGAACGATGAAGACATATAAATCACGGAGGAGAGAATTTCTGTCGGGACGTTCTCTCACCTCGAGAACAGTTTTCTTTTGTCACGTCGCCCCTCTGCCGCGTCTCCTTTATTCCGCTGGCAAAATAACCTCACGGTAATACGGGTAACGAGTAAAATTCGAATACACTCGACGCGGGCACGCCGCTCGAATTTCAACGAGGCTCACCGGGGTTATTTCCGATTACTGCAGCGCGGCTTCACATTAGGGTAAAAGGGAAAAAGAACGGAAGAGGGATGGCGCAGGATGGGTAGCGGGGAAATTGCCGCGGAGATAAGCATTCAAATGTGAACAACTGATCGTGCATTGTGCGGCGTTGCGTGGCGAATGCGACCGCAAACAAAAATTCCACAGATTCACAATGAGCCCGTACGTACATTTCAATAACGTCCTGCGAAAGAATCGGGAGAGACGTGCAAATTTCGCAACAATGAATATAGCGCAGTAACAATTCCTCTTTTTATTTTTCTTTCCTTTTTTTTTGCGCAACACGCCTCTACTAAATTTCCTCGTCGTTACGAATTCAATCATCGAACGTAAATATTAACGCGAACTTTTATATAACGCCTCCTTTATGTAATGCCTACCGCCTAGAAGTGTTGCAGATTATTCATTTTCAAATGTCAAAAAGCACGTCGAGTACTAACGAGCGTTGCGTGCCACTGACAAAATTGCAGTCTGGTCGATTTGACGCCGGACACGGCGTCATTTGCGCCGTGATTTCTTAACAAACGGCGGCACCGTAGCAAACGTATCGGCTCGCGTTGCATAACGCATGGCATTAGAACGGCATGGCAAAAATTCGGAGATACGGAGACGCTGACTAAGCAAAGGGGAAGATGAATAATGGCAATCTGCTTTCCGATATTAATGAGCGCTTTACGTCACTTACACGACGAAGCGGCCGTGCCGTGCAATTCGCCAGCTGCAGCGCGCGTATTATCAATGGCATCTTTATCGGATTATAGAATGTAGAATTGAAAGAAAGACGCAACGGTACATTCGAAGTGAATGTAATTATATGTTACTTACTTCTTAATTATAATAGAGAATGTTGTGTTATTATTGGTTGCATGGCTCTCATAACAGGATATCCATCAAAAGCTACGCAAACAGAATTATACAAGAAGAGACTAACAAAAATAATGGATGGACTTATTAAATGCGAATACCGTGTCATAATAGCGGACGATCGTCGAATATTAATGAGCAAAGTTGCATCTGCCTCGTGGATCGCTTATATTGTTATCCTTCGGATCCACTATTTAATCACAATCTTTTCAATCACAGTCATCGACGTTCTTGATGCTCCACTTTCGAACTTCAACGACCTAAATTTTCATATTCAAGATGATTCGAGTGGAATAAAGCTAACGATCAATAAAGAAAAGGGTATCCGGCGTCATTTGGAACAAGTATTTTTACCTCGAATAAAATTACGTGAAGAAGGGACGGAACAAGACAGAAAGAACATGGTAATCTTCATCTTTTGCATAATGGCGATCAATTAATCATCATTGTAATCGTAAGACGTCCCGCCGAATATTAAACGCAAAGACAGGAAAGGCGGAAGAGAGAGAGAAATATCAGATTGAAATAAAGCGAGCGTCAAGAGCGATGGAGTTAAAAGAGGCAAAGGTCGCGCTCGGGGCGATCTTTGCACATCGCGACAAAAGCGATTAAGACGAACAAGGAAACGATTCAACGGTCGAAAATTCTGACCTGATTGACGCAACTGATTTTCCGTAATCGCACGATGTGTAGAGGAGACAATAAAGCGAGACAAGGAGCGAAATGCGATAACGACTTGCATTTAGTTAGTAGGGACGGACCCGCGCGACGTGACATTATTGGTACACGGATTTATCGGAATTTCGGATCTCCTATGCTCCGATATTAAGGAGAGCGTCAGATGGTCGTCGGATAAGAGCGGGGAAAATCCAGCGCGGCAGAGCGCGAGCGCCAAGGACGATTAAAGGGAGTTAGGGTAGAGGTGGAGGTAGAGGTAGATAGGTAGAGACGCGCCACGTTTTCCCGATCGATCCGTTATAACGTTCTGCATTCCGCGGGATACGGTCGTACGAATGCGGCCGGGCTTATGCGGAGGAACAAAAGGAACGCTGGAAAGTGCGAGAATCGCGTGGAAAGAAGGGACGAGGAGCGGGGGAGCGGAGGTGCACGACCGGCATGTCGATGGCATTTCTTATAGCTGCGAGATCGCGCCCGGGGATGGATTCCTCTCGACAATGAGGCGATTCCGGAGGATGGGGCGCGATCATAAATCTTGCCGCCGGTTCGTGACCCCGGCGCGGAAGACGACCCTTCAAAGAATAAACCGACGTTTACACGCGGGAGAGAGAGAGAGCGGTTGCCGAGGAAATTGGGAAAATATCTCGCGAGGGCAAACACACCACCAGCGGGCGAGCTCGGACAGAGATAGCGGCAAGTTAAATAAGCTCGGAAAGGATCGCCCGACGACTTATGAAAAATGCATAGGCACTTGGTCCGGTGCCCGCCATGCAATATGTAGCCCGTTGCCCCGCCGAAAGTGCATGACGACGCGTCTGGTTTACGCTCCCCGCGTGTAAAAGTGAGGCGAGACAACAATAATGGAGAAAATGGAAGCTTAGCGAGGCTAAGCTTCCATTTTCTCTCTTGGGTAACGCGGGCCGTCATTCGATCTTGCGTGTTGCGCGGCGCGGGGCGCGAGACGGCGAAGTAATTAAAATCGCGAAAACGCAAAAACGAGAAATTAATTCATCCCGTCAGCAAAAAACGAACGAGATAAGTACGAATGCAATCGCGTTAATGAGCGAATTTTAAAACGAGTTTACGACGCGTGCCTCCGAAAGAGACTCCCTGCCTCTCCGCTTCTTCGCGACGGAGAATTAAACGTTTTAAAATAAAGATAAAAAAATAATAAGTTTGCCGAGATGAATGAAAAAGGGTCGCCCTTTGGAGAGCTGGAATTCACGGTGCCATTGAATTTTCAAAGCAATACCGTATCTCCTTCCATCTCTCCCGCTATCCATTCTACGATTGGGTGGCTGTAAAGCGAAAGGAGATACGAGTCTCAACCTACATAGGGATGGCTCTGTGCGAGAAAAATGTCGCGTAACCAGCGGCAGCAAAAATTCACAAGCCCGGGGATGCCCCTAGAGATGTAAATGCGACGCTGCGAGGCGCGCGTTATTGCTCTAAATAACGTGCGTTCGCCGGGCGACAAAAATTTTACGCACCGGAGAGATAGCGCGGAACTGGAGCGCGAAAATAGACTCGGCGGACGTAATGGAACCGGACGTCCGGTATAAGAGGCAAATATTAATTTCGCAAGATGTACTCGTCGTTGCGAGTCCGCGAGATAAATCGCCGCTTAAAACTCGGCTATTATCTCGCGTGATTTAAGAACCGTATTATTCGTTTCGCGCACGGGTATCAAAACGCGCGTGCGGAACAATGCAATCAAGTTCCATGAATCTTCCGGACTTGTCGCTTTTTGGGGCGCTAAATTAACGCCGCGGCGCAACCCTCGATACAGCTCTCGGCATGCGGCGCGCTCTTATCGCATTCTTTTTTCAGAACTACGCGAACTTGCGCGCGATCTTTCGATAAGTTAGTCGATACAGCCAAGTTGAAACTTGCTAACGCAAATTTAACATTTATAACTAAGCAGATTTGATAGACTAATAAAGAGAATGTATCTGAAAACAGTTCTAAACATATTTTCTTTACACCAGTGATTCTCAACCTGTGGGGCACGACCTACTGAGGGGGGGGGGGAAGGGGGCGAGAAATTCGAAGGGGGGCACAAAAAATGTAGATTGAAGAAAAATCTATTTATTGAAAATTAAAACAAAAACGTAATATGCATTCTGAAACATTTAACATAATTACTATGTTAAGGTCCCATATAGCACATGATATTCTTAGAATATTCTCAGAATATCATGTGCTATATGGGGTAGTTGTTTCCCAACTATGCTAGTCAAAATTAGACTTGACGTTAAAGTTCAATAGACGATGAATTCTTTTATATTAAATTCAAGAACAGATTTTTAAACACTATTTCTTCTCTTAGAATATTAAAAACCGACAAAATAAAAAAGAATTACAGAAAATGAAATAGTATTTTGAATTGCGTAGTGTTTGCAGAGCGTAAATATTACCGCAACGCGACACCAAATTTTTGTAACTGTAAATGCGACGTTGTCACATCCGCAAAGCATGACCGCGCACGAAAAAGCTAACCACCAAATTTTTTTGGATTTATCATACTCTGATATCGTACCGCGTACGGTCAGTGTCGTTGAAATTTAAACATGCACTTCTTTAAAAATTCAATTACTTTTGCTCTAATTTTTGTTTTAATCCTTATTTTAGATTTTTTGCTACTGACAAATACATGTCCAAGTATTAGTTTTTCTACCTCATATCGAGAAAAAGAGTCAATTTTAAGCAATCATATCTCGGAAACTATATGATAAATTGAACCCAAATTTAACACACATACGTATTAATATCTAAATTAGTTTTGCTGCAAGTTTAAAGAAAATCTGTATCTTCATCATTTTTGACCTAACTACCTCATCAAATAAAATATAGGAAACGTAAAAATGTTTAGAATCTATGCACAGCATATATATGTATCGTTATTGCAAAATATACCTAGTAACTAATAAAACAAAAAACATGAATTTAAAAAATTGAATTGAAAGGGAGGGGCGCCACAAAAATTAATATTAGAAAAGGGGGCACACATAAAAAAGGGAGAAAAACACTGCTTTACACTATCAAATCTGCTTAGTTATAAAAATTAAACTTGCATTAGCAAGCTATAATTTGGCTGTTTATTTTTTTTTCGGTGTTCGCATCGCGATAAATACCGCCTCGCCCGGCGCATAGCAACCCCTTTTTGCGCGGTGGAACGAAATAGCGGGCATGTATCGAACATTCTACGCGAGACATCGCTATCCGTCGCTCGTCTGGCATTTTTTCGGAATGTTCCGACGAATTTTAGCCGTGAAGGCCAAACGTACGTGTTCGGAGCTTGAAATTACGAGGTATGACGAGGACCGCCCGTGCATTCATATTTCTGCAGTCTTTATCTTCCGTGTCGCGGCGCCGTGTCGTCCCATCTGTCCCCGTCACGCCGCCAAATTTGCAACACCCGACGTCACAGGCATCTGCGTCTCGTCTTTTCTTAATTTTTCAACCACGCGGAACTCGCCGTCGCGTCGGCTCGCCATAAATTCAAGGCGCGCGCGTGCCTGCATCGTCAACATCCGTGTCGCTTCCACCCCCGGCGATTTACCACCCTCCTTCCCTTCGTTCTCGCCTAAGATCTAGCGCGGCAAGAATTTCAGCGACCGTCCGTGTGGATAAGTTTATTTGCGGATAAAACTTGAACAATGGCCAGATTCGAGCGCCTTCGGTTCTCAGGTCGGTCGATTCGCAAAACTCATTTTCCTCGTAACGTGCTCGATGTTTCTCGCTCTCTATTCCACCGTTAATTTCGCCGCCCGGCTAGCTGCGGATTTTCCCGCGAATGAAGATTTACAACCGGCTGAAATTTGAGCTATTCTTCATCCCTTCCTTTACATTTTGCGCGTTCTCCATTCGTGGAACCATCGTGCTTTTTTTCGCCACTCCTATACCGCGAGCGTATTTCCCTTTTCACGTTTGCCTTATTTCCGCCCTTGTTTCACTCGTTTCTTTATCGAGGGCCGCTGAACGTATACAACGATCGCGGCAATGCGGTTAGCGATTCCAGTTTCGCAGCGAAGTAAAATCGCAGTGATAACAAACAGCACGGCGGCGGGAATTCCGAGATGAATGTTTGCATACTGCAATACATCAGCAGCCAAGAGCGACGATTAATTACACCCCATGATAAACTCAAAAGCCATTACGCCCTCGGCATTGTGCTCGCTCGTAGCGCAAAACCGCTTCAAAGGCATTTAAGAATTCGCGTGTACGCGACGCTTATTATCCTTCCTAGGATCCTAACGACGCGTCGGAACTTTCATTTATACGATTTCGAAACACCGTTTGGACAAACAATACGCCGCAAAGCCGGGTCGCGAAATTTGCATCCGGCGACACGGTGGCCGCGACCTATTCATAAACAAATATTAACCATTCCTCTCAAACGGTTTGATGAGTCAATCCCTCGAGCGAAACCGAGGTCGCAATTAATCGGCGGCGAAAGGACCAATACCCGAAATTCGTCGGATAGCGAGGCACGACGACCACACGCGCGGCATCGGACTGGTGCGATATCAATCACTCGTTACGGATCGGTGTGTCCCATTATTTAGCCACGTCAAATATTTACGATATCCGTGCATTCGGTCGGACACGGGAGAGCCGGAAAGACACGCATGCCGCATGCGGCCTCGGCGAAATGGCGTGGACGTTTTCTCTGCACGCGTGACGGGCATCGCAGAATGACTCGATATTGGCAAACTTCCCGGTGACAATTTTTTTTCTTCCTCCCTTCCCCTCTCCCGCTCTTTTTTTGCCTCCCATCTCTCGCCGACATCAAACTGGAGTATCGCCGTGCCATGATGGAGAGATGATATTGGCAAATAACATTCTCCGAGGCACAGCATTAACATTATTACCTGCAATCCATCTCTTCGGAAGCGCGAATTCGCCGCATTCGATCGCGACTATTGGCCGCGATTCTCGTTTACATAATTTGCGGGTCAGAGATGACGCATCGTTTCAAGAGGGGTATTTTATCATATCGCAAGATACGGATTTAAGGGTCCTCGAAAGTACACGAGAGCTAATGCCGTCAATCACGGAGAAATGAGAAATTATTAAATGAGAATTACGAATGAACGATTTTTAATAACGCTTCT
>NJRP01000082.1:33766-59069 GCA_003063835.1 Aphaenogaster floridana | reverse complement strand
ATAATTCGCGGGTCAGAGATGATGCATCGTTTCAAGAGAGCTAGTTTATCACATCGCAAGATACGGATTTAAGAGTCCTTGAAAATGTACAACAGTTAATGCCGTCAGTCATAAAGAAATGGGAAATTGTTAAATAAGAATTACGAATGAACGATTTTTAATAATGCTTCTGTTAATTAGCTGCATTCGATTGCGACTATTAGCCTCGATTCTCGTTTACGTTATTTGCGGATCAGAGATGATGCATCGTTTCAAGAGAAATATTTTATTATGTCACAAGATACTGATTTAAGAGCCCTCGAAAATGTACAACAGCTAATACCATCAGTCATGGGAAATTATTAAACGAGAATTATGAACAAACAATTTTTAGTAATGCTTTAATTATTAATTAACGATATAATAAACATATTAATTAGCAATATAATAAAAATGAATGAACAAAATTTGGTAAAATGAACGAAGTCGCCGTTGCAATAACATCGAGTTGTTGACTCCAAGTCGTAATTGCGAGAAGCAATGGAGCTCCCGCGACGTTAAATTCGCGTCCGTCCCTCGAGGATTTATTTGTCATGTTTGCGTCGATCAGGATTTAAGCAAGGACGTAAGCAGATAGCCGCCGCGGAACTTGGAGCGTCCTATAAGGTTCTTAAGTTAAAGTCTCCCCGACAAGTCGCCCACTCTTCCGTTCAATCATCCGAGTCGACTCGACTGCGAGTTTCTCGTTCTCGACTGCAAGTTTCTGCGCTCTCGCGGAAGTTAAAGCAAAGCGAAACTGGCACGGACAACCGGTCGTAATCGCGCAGGAGCTTAGCCGTTGCGTCGGATCGATATTCGGAGAATATTTCGATGTAGCCCCCCTCTCGAAATAACGCTTACGTCTCAGTGGACCGAGCGGTGCGCGGATGGGAATACCGTATCGGGGGTAAAGGGCATTCAGACCCGCTCCCGATATCCGTTCAATTGAGAGAATTGCTCCCGCTAACTTTCGCGACGTTACGAACTTTACAGCGGTGTCAGAGTTCCGCTCCAAATCGTGCCGGCATCAAGGAACTCGCGAAGTGCCCGCGGCTGTCAAACTTCCCTCAATATTTGAACCCCGTGTAAACAAATAAATTCCTACGAAGTGCCACATGCGATCTTAATGTCTCGATATCTATCACCTCTTTTCGCAATTTACATCTTTACTGGGCCGTCACCTGTGTCACCGCAAATCGATGGAACCACATTCCTGCCACTCTCCGCCGCTGTACGTCTCTCCCCGCGATGCAAAACGGCGGAGAGACAATATTTATAAAGCCGAGGAGAATAGTTTGCGCGAAAGCAATAATGGCCGCTTGAAAAATATTTCGAGCGACAGCGCGCGAAGAGACCAGAAAGTGTTATTTCGTGCTCAAAAAACCATTTCGTTCGTTGACGAGACATAAAGTCGCGCAAATGTTGGCGAAACGCCACGCAAGTGAAACACGCAAGAAGGCTAGTCGCTGCCGGCAGAAGCTTTAACGTACGTCTCGGAGTTAGAGCCCGCTCTAATTGTCACGCGCGGCCTGGCATTTAATCAACCTTGAACAACAAACAACAGCGAGAATTCATCCGCAATGTTGGCTTACGCGAATCGCCTCGAGAGCGCCCGCGGAGAGTTTCCCTAATACGAATATAAATATTGGCAAAGATCAACACGTGTCGTGCACGCGCACCGCTCATTAGAACTGCAGAGCTTGCAGTCCCGTTTAAATAACGACTATTTCATGACGCGCGTATTTTACACAGGCGAGCAAATTTACCTACGTCCCGGAGCCACGTCGCGAAGATTTATTTCGAGAACCTGTCATCGAAAACGTGAAAAACTCGGTATCATTTCTCGTTTCCAGCGCCGCGCTGCTAGGTATGTCACGGTCGTTATATAGAGAAGTCGATCTTTTTTTCATCGCGATTTAGCATGCGACATTCAGATTAACACAAATGTTATACACTGTAAACGCAAACAGTTGGTCCCTCGGTATATAACATGGAATAAATCAAAATAATAGATAACAATCACAAATTGATTCATCTGCATGAGAATTCTAACAGGATACGTCATGTCCATATTAATCCTAGAATATAATAAACATTCCACCTTGGATTGCGCAGCGAGAAATAACTCGCTCGAAAGTATGTTCTTCATCGTTCGTACGCGTAGACTTATATTCGAGAAATATATTACTGTTACCACCATTGTAGCGCCATAAAAAAAAATAGTGTCTAGAGAAGTATCTTGCAGTTTCAAGGATTCAACCTCGTCACGGTCGCTTGGACTTACTTGTGCATTTTCAGTCTCTTACTTTGAAAGTTACTCGCACGGGGAATTCCGGACGAATCGTCAGCTCGTTATTTTTATATTTCTACGTTACACTAAGGTAAAGCTTTTTAAAAGCTCAACTTTTCACGTTACTATCACTGTACTACGTAGGGATCTACATTTTTGCTGGTAACACTCTCTACTTCACTGTAAGACTTTACGATATTATCGATTATGCATCACTTGCGTGCATGCCCGCCTCGCGGAATTGTGGACGTTGCCCGAGCAAGTCGTGAAACATCTTTTTCTAGCATGCCCCGAACGAGTCCCGGCTCTGACAAGCCGGAGTGAGAAACTTCTCGACTTTACGCAACGAGAGGGGCGATTTTTCCTACGGGGAAAAGTATAAGCGCAAATGCGCGAACGTTGATAGCCGCTCACTCCGACCTGTCCGAAAGAAATGGATGCAACCGCGTTTAAAAGTCTGCTCCGAACGCGGCCTGGATATCACTTGAACCTTAGCAATAATCGTGGAACACTTTGTTAGATCGTGGCGGAGGTTTTTAATCACCGTCGAGCGTTAAGAGAGCTGGTTGCACCAACATCAGTTAACGTGAGCCATAACGTTTCCTCTCTGTCTTGCAGCGGAATCTACCGCGAGCCCCGCCGCATATTTCAGAAGTGCGCATGCCCTGATGAAGTTGGAGAATTTGTGTATTTTTGGCACTAACTACTTCGGTAACTATGTCGCGAATTAAGGTCTACTTAAGATAAAACGCGCCCGAGATATTAGCTGGAAAATAAATGCTCCGTTTACTTATCTGCACTTGTAAAATTTACTTTGCCATAACTTTGATTTTATCAGCGTTAATCAAATCCAAATCTCCAAATTTATCAAAGGACTCGCGTAAGTAGGATTATAATCTAGCCGGGGATAATGAATCACTGACCTGGAGTTAGTTAAATCAGATTGTCGGTGCAACTCAGCCCAAGTTGCGGACGGCAGTGCATACCCGCGCGGCTCGGCGACGTGCGAGGGGATGAATCACACACCCCGGCGATGTATGAGACGGCCGGGGCGAAGAGTGCCAACGATGATCTCCCGCAGCGATCACTTCAGCAAGAGAGTCCTCCTTTGCGCAGTTCTTCATTTCTATCGGGTTATTGTGGCGATCGAAAGTTCTATTTTTCTAACGCACGTCCGATTTCGCTTCGACGCGTTCGCAGCATCATTGCGTCAAAAGTTGCAAGACCTGGAGGGGAACATCGTTGTCGCCAGTCTCGGCTGGGGCGAATGCGAATTTTCGCGATTTTCGTCGGGATTTTCATCGCCGATGTTACGCGCATCGATCTTAGCGACAGCGTGTCAGGTGGGAGAAGATTGCGCCAGCAGAGGTAATCATGCGCCACAATAGAGAAAGAGAGAGTGAGAGAGAGAGAGAGAGTGAGTGAAAGAGAGATAGAGATTTTAAAAATGTTTAATGAGGAAAGAAATAATCCATCAGCTTTAGCAAGCTTAGCTTTTCCAATATCCGCGGGCACAGCTCCGTGGCCCTCTGATTATTTTCTTATAAACGCCGGTTTTTAAAACTGTTTCTCTACTCTGGCGCAATAAGTTAACTCTGCCGATGGACTCTCACCCAAGACTAACGCGGAGAACGGAAAAGTGCGAGAGGAACGGGAAGACGCGAACGAGAGGTGTGTATCGAGTTAAGTTTACCTTCGTATAAGGAGTTATTAAGTAAAACAAAAAAATATATTAAAAAATCGTCTTAAGCAATTTTTACAATTTTCAACGGGAAGCATAAGTGTAAGAGCCGAATCTCGCTTAGTGAAATTCCTAGATGCTTTTCGTGTTAAATGAATTCTCGTAGATGAACGCTTTGTGCGAGCTGAAAGTCTCTCCGTAATTCGTGAAAAGGAGGAGGGCGGAGTAGAGGAGGTCAGATGAGGTAAACGGCGCGCGCGACGAAAAGTGCTGGGGAACGAGCACGAAAGGAAATCAAAAAGCCCAACGTGCCTGCTCCAGGCGATGTTTCCCCATTTTCTCTCCACGTTCATCTCGGCGCGGCGCGGCGCGTCTTTTCGCGAGCGGCCGTCCAGCGAGGAGGCGTCATTAACGTCGGGTAATTAGCGATCAAACAAGCGCGAGCGTGATCGGAATGACGGAAGTGAAAAAACACCGAGCGCGAAAAGTAATCGCTGACGAAACCCCCGGGGGTCATTGCGCAACTATCGGCCCGGGATAATTATTCCATTTGTATTCGTTAACCGGGCTTGCATATTTATTCGTACGAGATCAGCGCGATAGAATATATCTGTTGCATCGTTGCGCAGTTTATTCTTTGCGATTTAACATAATTTTAACCGCTGGATCGACTCAATTCCATTTCGATAGCGCTAATGGCTGTGAAATAAGCGTTTTCAATGCAAATTTAATCCAGCAAACAAGTCTCAACGTCGCATTCGTACCTGTAACCGTTTATAGCGCATATAATGCAACGCGGCAATCGGCTTGAATCCCTTGAAGCGCATTACGATAATTAATTTAAAGCCGCTGCTCCGGTAACGGATTTAATTTCGCCATATTACAGCGCGAACGAGAAATTAGTCATTTCACAGATGGCTTTCCCGCGGATATCTGTGCCGCAATCGAGCACGGTATCCGCCTCTAATTTGCGACAAAGGCTTTGAGACGCGGGTCGGAGACACGCTACCGAGACAAAAGGCGCGCTTTCGAGGATAAAGCTGTCGGACGATTGCATCCGCGAACTGCCGTCCACGCGGAAATTGCGCTCCCATCACGGTGGCTCCGAGATTTGGAATTTTTATCGCGATCTCGCGAATGCGCTCCCTGCGGATTCCATCCGCGTTTACCAACGCTCGCGAAAACGAATGGCGCGTTTATGGTGATTAGATTCGATCGATTCGTACGCGTACGGCTAGATTTCGATAAGAATTTTCAAGATCTACATTTCGTATTTCCGGCCTTCTCGTTCGCTTTGATATACTTTTATTAATAGCTAGAGATAAATCTGTTGCAGCTTTTACGTGCCTCGAGAAGGATTGTGAGGCTTAACCTTCTGTAACCCATTTTCCGATTGTTATTGAGCCACTCTAGCTCTATATTACTCCTCCGGGGAGTGTTGGTTATTTCACAAAGGTACATGAATCAGTATATCTATCACGGTAGCGTGAAAATAGATGTTAGGACGTTATTTCACTGTGAGTTATAGAAGGTTGACGTAACAAGAGCGTCTATGCGATTATGTAGAGTATCCAGAACTGTTACCGCTCCTCCCATCTAACGAATTCTTTGATCACTCCAGAGTCGATTTTTCAGCGAGAATATCGGCAATTGTCCTTTTTGACAAGAGACATTGTCAAAAGATTACTTAGTTAAGGCATAAAATGGACTTTTAAATTAATAACCACGGGTGCAAGTCATTGACGAAATTCTATTCTTAAAATTCTACAATGAATTTACAACAAGGTGTTTGATATTGAACATTAAGAAATTTTAAATAAAGAAAATATCATTCAGCTGTACCTCCCCTAAGGATTACAACGGTGAAAGAAATCGTGGATGGAAAACGTAATAGTTTTGGGACAGCATCGATGTACTAATTCTAAGTTTCACTCTGAGCGGATCGGGGCGAATCTTAAGTTATAAGAGCAACCCCCGTGTTAATACTACTTCGGCTGTATTTGCGAAATTGCAAAGTGTAAATACGACGGTCAGTACCGTGAATTATTCATATGTTTCCTTCGATAGTCACTTCCGAGGACAAACGCTCTGGTAGGCGACAAACATAACGGAATTGCAATGGAATTGAACAGAGATATGTACTGGGATAAGCGTGAGTTTTTTCCGACACACTTTTCTCTCTCCACAATTACCCTTCTCTCACTCACTATTTTTCTCTCACTCTTTCTCTATTTCTCTCAATTGTTTTACGCATCGGCGATCTCGGAAAGAGGGGCTTTTCGATGAATAACGTTAAATAAAAAGAAAAGTATATTCTCTATACTATAGTAAGATATTTACTATTCTTAAGCGCTGCGATGCACGAAGGCTAACTCTAATGTGTACCGTTATACTTATCGCTACTTGTACCGCTACTATTACCGCTAGTATGTATTCTAACGCTAACTACTGTTACTATATTTGCAGCAACGTGCGAAACTTTTCCGTCTAAATGCATAATATACATTCTCGAGAGACACGCCCATAAACACATACGTATATACATGCCCACAACACGTGCACACGCGTACATACTTGAACATTGCATCCGCCCCATCCACACGGATGGTGGAACACGGACACGTACACTTAATAAACGTCAACATCATTGTTTTACGAACTTTCTGTGATAATTATTAACAATCACTAAATACGAGGAGAAATACTAAGTACGGAGCGATGAAAATGGAGAAGGAGCGAGATGACGGAAGGTCTAACGAGGGGGGGAGGGGGAGAAAAGGCTCGATTAAACGATAGGTGGGAGAAGCACGGTGCTGATGGAAACGAAAGGCGTCTTGTTAGGTGATATAAAATTATTGTTCCGTAGTTTGTTGTACGATCGACGATCCGTTGAAATGGTTGCACTTGCTCTGATCCTGCGACAGACGAAAAGAGGGGAAAAAAAGCAGAGAAGAAGGAGAGGAAGGAGATAGAACGGAAGCAGAGAGCGAATGCAACAAATAACGCGACCTCGAGACGTTGCTCGGTTACCACAAAAATCTAAGCGCATTGTTATTTTGTATGGTCCCATGCGTTTTTTCTAAATGATGACGACATCGTGACATGCGATATGATGGCGATTAATAAAAATAACTTCAAGCACACACAGCTGTCTTCTCGTATTTTTCGACGCCTGTTCCTCTTATACCACACTTCCAGTTGTCATCCCTTCTTGTAGAACTATCCTTAAACGTGTAGTCTTTGGGTATCCTGCTGATAAAAATAAAAATAAAACCTTCTTCATGACTCATGTATTATCCTTTTGAAATTATGCGTAGAATATATAGATACTCCTATCTCGAATTAATATTCTTGTTTCTAATTTTTAAACACGGAAAGAACGGTCTTGCTGAAATATCTAAAAATTTGGTCAAATACAGATCTGAGAATAATTTTGTTAGATCATTAAAAGTAATTAAGTTAACTAAGTAGGACACTCAAACATAATGCTGCAAAACGTTTTAATATTCTAGCACTTATTTTGAGCTTCATACTTGTTAGTTACTTTTAATGGTCTAACAAAATTATTTTCAGATCTGTATCTGGCCAAATTTTTAGATATTTTAGCAAAACCATTCTTTCCGTGTATATTAGAGTGTCCGTTAATTGACAATTTTTAAAATTCTTATGGGACCCCCTCTAACTTTTTAGTCGGTAAAAAAAGAAAAATTTTGGTCCTAAGTAAAACATAATATGATAAGTCTAAGGGTTTCCGCATCGACTTTGAAAATTCCCATTTAAAATACATTGAGTTTTAATCGAAATTTACCTTTTTTTGGAGCTTGCATGCAACACAGAGACGATGCGACTGGTTATAGCTCATAATGTTTTATAACTTATTAAAATTTTTAATTGATAAGTGTTAACAACGCAACTTTAAGCAATAAAAATAATAAAACAAAAAAATTGACAAATTACAAAAATCTTAAAGAATTCTATCTTGGTGTTGTGTCAATCAATTGTCTATGAGTGAAATTTCAAATGTTATTATGTAAGATGACCATCGGCTTCCAAGTTTAGGTAAAAAAAAACAATAAAAATTGTAAGCACGATACGTTGCGAAGATTGAAAAAGATAATTTTCGGATAAAACTCAATGTATTTTAAATGGGAATTTTCAAAGTCGATGCGGGAACCTTAGACTCATCGTATTATGTTTTATTTAGGACCAAAATTTTTCTTTTTTACCGACTAAAAAGTTAGAAGGGATAAAATTCTCCCATAAGAATTTTAAAAATTGCCAAATTAACATTCTAGTGTACATATACAGTTCTTAATTTGCACGCGCACAAAAAGTATTTTTAATTAAGCATTAATTTAGGTTTTTTTCTAGATCTTCAAAACATTTTTTATGTAAACTCAAAACATTTTTTATTAAACTCAAAACATATCACTTTTGCAAAGATATATACCACGAGAATATAAATTCCAAACAGTATCACAAGTAATCATGAAATGCATTTCGCACGCAACATTGACGCTATATCTATACAATATTACGAAGCGAGTGTTATGTGGAAATGTGAAAAATATTTCCCTTAACGATTATAGTATTTACGTTCGATAGAGAGAGAGGCAGGAAAACCCTTCGCTTGAACGAGACATCGGATTATCGGGTTTCTCGTGAAAAATCGAATGACGCGACTAGCGCATATAGAAAAAAAAAGAATAAAAAAAATAACCATGGAACCATTGACTGCGGATGACAGTATCCCGGTGAATGCGCTTTTGCACTATCGTGTTCGCGATTCGACCCGGCTTACCGCTTGAACCGTCGCAAGTGCCAGATGCAACTCGTGCAGCTCGTCCGCGCGCCGAATGTCCTCGTTCAGAGCCCGGATCCTGAATCGAATCTCCTGAATAGCCATCTCAGCGATTTTCACTTTCAGCCGCTTCTCCTCGGTCTGCAACATAATCGTTCTCTGTAGTCGCCGGATCCCTCTCCCCGGATTGCGGATCGTGCAATCGCGTACTTCCAGCCGGTGTAGCGTCAACCGGTAATTCAGCTCGTCCCGCAGTTCCGATCGGACCGGATCAGCCCCATCCCGATCCCGTAATCGCGCATTTGGAATACGCGATCGCGCAGCGTCGCTCGCAGCCCCGTCGGAGTCGTCCCATTGACCTCGCGACGCCGCGTTCTCTATTCTCGATTCTTCGCTTCTCCCTTTGCGGCACATCGAACCCCGAGTGGCGTCCCGGATACCAGGAGCAGCGGAATCTTCTCTCGCAGAATCTTCCTTGGTCGTTACAGAGATCTTTTTCGCTGATACCGAGCATGAAACTTTGCTTCGAGACGCGAATTTCGATGGCAGAATGGTAGATGCCTCCTTCACCGGCGCCAATTTCCGGCGTGCTTCAATTGCATTCCTTCGATTGCTAATTACTTCACCGTGATTATCAGTCTGGCGGGGCTGCAGCAAGAAGCAGCGTCCTTTTGCCGCGCCTGCAGCAGCCGGGAAAATGGACTGATCGTCATCCTTGCGTTTCTTGCCCGACGATGCAGCTGGTGGTTAAACGGAGAGATGAAATTTTTTGTCGCCGCGACACGCCAGCGATTTGTCTGCAATTTCGTCTTTCTTTCTTGCGATACTTTTATCCGGGTATCGCGAAGACGTATTTATTGAAGCAAGAAATAACGTTGATACCTTTCTTCCCGACAAAATGCTATTTTAAATTTCGTCGCATTGCATAAATAAGATTAAATAAAAAACCTCGTGTATCGTTGACAATCAGTAGTGAATATAAAACAGGGTGCAGCAAAACAGCAGTGAAGCAGTTATTGCTCGTTATTGTACTGACTTAACGCATAATGCACAGCCGGTCGAGAAAATTATAACGAGTGCGGAAACAAAATTAAATTTCTTCACCTGAGACGGCGGAAGCGTCGCTTTGAAAAGAGAATCTATCTAGCGACGCGTTTTCGCCCTCGGGTTTTCTTTTCGGCTGATTCCTGCTGAGAAGCTCGGGAGTTCTTTCAGGGCAAATCACTGACACAGTCACGCTGTTGTCCAAGACGTCGGTGTTAGATACTATCACGTCAGTGCCTATTGGTTTCTCCGGTTCACGGTCTGTCACACCCGATGACCTTGGTTCTTCGTAAACCCTACTCGAGAATCTCTTACTCTGCGAGATTTCCGAGCTGGATCGATTCTTTCCAAGTGAATCTAAATCTAAAAGTTGTGAGCCGTTATATAGAGTACCTCTATTCTTCTCTTCGACACCCGCAGCTTTTTCTATTTTCTTAATATATTTTTGTTTAGACTTTATAAACAGAATATACAAATCCATGAGAACGATTGTAAATTTTACATTTCATAAGGATATCATTCTCTGCGCGATATACAGGGTGAGTCATTTTAATCGATGCAGGCAAATATCTCAAAAAATATGGAAAATACGCAAAAATGTTTCAGACAATAGTTGTACGGTTTCGAGGGGCACATAAGATAGTGTCATTAGTTTGACCTTGAATAGTTGCTTGAAGGTCACGTGAAGGTCACCTTCAATTTTTTAAATGGAACCGCCTACTTTTTATTGCATATTCTTGTAGCTTATCTCGAGGGCTTTCCAAAACACTATAATTAAATGTTTTTTCGTAAAGTATTTTTCGAGTTACAAGACTTGAAAGTTACAGTATTTTGACATAAAATACAAAATATCTTGTAAAAAATTCATTTTTTTTTACACCAATTGATTGGTCTTATTATTCTATGCATAAAAGTATTAAGGTAAGATTACCGAAAACTGAATGTTTTACAAAATATTTTGTATTTTATGTCAAAATACTGTAACTTTCAAGCCCCATAATTCGGAAAATATTTAACGAAAAAACATTTAATTATAGTGTTTTGGAAAGCCCTCGAGATAAGCTACAAGAATATGCAATAAAAAGTAGGCGGTTCCATTTAAAAAATTGAAGGTAACCTTCACGTGACCTTCAAGCAACTATTCAAGGTCAAACTAATGACACTATCTTATATGCCCCTCGAAACCGTACAACTTTTGTCTGAAACATTTTTGCGTATTTTCCATATTTTTCGAGATATTTGCCTGCATCGATTAAAATGACTCACCCTGTAGATCGAATGAATAAAAATATCGTATATATCGACCGAATAAAGTCATAAAACGACGGATGGCTGCTGGAGAGAAACCCTTTTAATGGTGCGGTTGGTAGCCGCGCCAAGGTCTGAAAGGTTCGCGGAGAAAGTCATGTGACACTCTCTGGTACACTTACGATAAACGAGTAGAATAATAAAAAGGATAAAGAGCCCGGCCGCATTATTGAGTCTCGATAAAAGACCGGCCACGGTCTCGAGACGATCGAGCGAATCTAAAGGAGAAGCTTATCGACTCGCAAGAACCTGTGACAAGTTTGAAGGAGCACGGAATATTCTTTGGAGCGACGGCGACGATAAGCGGGCGGAACTGTAATAAGGATAAGGAACGTAATAAAACTTAGGGCTTCTTAGAAACGGCCGAGCACTTCCGTGGAAGTGGCTTATCGTCGCGAGACACACGCTAAGAGATTGAAAAGTTTCGATATTTTTTCAGAACGTTCCTCGTAAAAATAACGACGTTAATGTTAGAGCGGAATAAGAATCATCGTCCTTTTTATTACACATGTACTGTCCTTAGCAGCATGATTTAATGCTGATAGAAAGATCTCTTCGATGTTCGCGCAGTTGTAATGTCATTTCACTTTTCGTACCGTAATTCAGACAATGCATTCTCCGATAGCACTCTGTCAGACTGTCCTAATTTGCGAAAGTGAATAATTACAGCTGGAAAGAGATCGATAGACTGATTAGACGCGTTATTGTAGCGGGGAGAGGGAAGGACCTTAAAAACGGAGACGTCCCCTTAAAGGGGCGCGAGATAAACGAGGAGCATACCGGTCGGGCGGATCGGCGTGGCACTTAATTTCCGGAAGAACGTTCCATTATCCCCGTATATTTCACGCTGACGACATCCCGACTCGTCGACGTGCTCGTTCCGTAGCGATGCGTCGAGGTGAGGAGGGACGCAGGGAACGGCTGGCTCCTTGGCGATCTTCGTTATTTCGAGATTACTACGGTTTTCGGAAACTTCCTCGGGACGCGACGCTTCCTCCATCGCGTCTTTCAAAGTCGCGGTCGGGTGCCTCCTTACGCCCTGCACAATTTCGCACTAGTCGATTTACGAAGCGGTGAATTTGTGGTGAGATAACAGCGCGGTAGAAAATATGAGAGGGAAGATGTAAATGAATCTACGAATAACCTTTGGCAAATGTTCAAGCATTCTGGCATGAGCGTGCTGTTTGTAACCGTAATTTCAGTGAGATATCGCTCTCGCAAGAAATAATAGGAACAAGCGGAAGCTATCATCGGACGAAAGTCATCGTTCTTTCGCGACGTTAAGGGTTTGATAAATGTGTAATCTGTTGTTACATCCAACTTATTCTCTTAATCAGAAATATATTCTCATCCGCTTCCGAGCTCTCGAGAATGAGAAATAGAATCTCGAGCGAAAGGGAAGGAGCTCTGATAAGCGAGACAGCCGAAGGTGAGTCCGGGGACCAGGCATAGACATAGAGCATGGACTGCGCATTCCCTATTTTACTCGTATGTGAAACAGGCTCTAGAAAAAGAGTGCAATAGCGTATGAATGCGGCCAATCTCTGTCTCTTTCTATCATTGTGACTGGTGTTGAATAGAAAGAGATAGATATTGGCCGCATCTTCGCTCTGTCCTTTTTAATGGAGCGGATCGATTTTCGTGTCGTATGCGCAGTCCATGCTCTATATGTCTATGGGATTAGGATAGAAAAAAAGAAGCGAAGCGTTCGTTTAGCAGGCGAATTTCAGGTCGCCTATCGATGCTAATTTCATGCGCGAGCGAGAGATCCTGAGCGTATGGACGGCGCTTCGCGCGATTTACCGCCTGGGCTCTCCTGCCGTGGTACTTGTAGTTCTGCCAGTACTTCTTCAGCTGCGCCGACGTCCTGCTGGTGAAACCCGCCTGTTGAAAATCCCGCTCGATCGCGCGCCAGATCTCCCGGCGAGCAACCACCGACGCGCTCTTGTCGTCCAGCAGTGGCGCGTACTGGCTCATCACGTTCAGCAGATGCAGACGTTCGTCCTTGCTGAACTGGCTTCTCCTCCGTCCGTTGTCCTCTTCCTCCTTCTCCCTCTCCGACGAACGGCACGGCCGCATTTTCTTGCGAAATTCTCCCGCGGACTCACTTTACCCGCTGAACTTTCGCACGTATTTTTGCGCCCGACGCCTCTTCCGCGATCCCCCGAGGACTCGCGACTCACGAGTCGCGCGGCCTAGTCGACCCTAATCTCGGCTTTTGTTTCGACATGCAAAACATGCTATCCGCGATGCGCAGATTTTTCGTCGCGACAAAAACGTGCGTATATGGACGGCTGTTTGAGACGCTTGACCCGCGCAACGACGATGGAAGAAGGAGGAAAAGAAGGAGCCGTCGGCGTTTTATCGACGCGTGATGTGCAGGCTCCTTCCTTGCGCAATCCCCTCCTCGAGATCGCATTTTTATGCTGCGCTCGAATGAAAATAAGTAGCAACAATTGTAATGATCGTGTACGGGGTATTATATAGGCAGGCTATTCATCTCTTCCTCGCTTCTTCACGCTGTACTTATCCGTGCCTGCGATATTACAGGAGCGTATCGCTGCCATTGTAATTGTATGCCCACAGGACACTTAACTTTCTATCGTCCGAACGCGTCTCCAAACGTGATGACTACATCGACATATCGTTGTTTGCGTAATGTTTGCCGTCCTCGGCTTCCTGAAGAGATCTCGTCGCTGCTGCTGCGGGCGAGTAGGAGTTAACGCAATTTACGGCAGTTCGGGAAGCAGTTTCGAAAAAAACAAAGACAGAAAAAGGTTCGGTCAGCTTTGTTTGCACGGGAGAGAAACCGACCGGGCACGTAAAACAAATGCCTCGAGCGTTCTTTGTCCGTCATTTAAAACGATAACGATAATTTCCAAGATGAGGGAGATGTAACGAATCGATCGTGTTGACATTTCTCGCGTCTCTACACGTTTATTTTACTTTCAGCTACTCTTTCTTTTCCTCTTTCTCGCCATCTTCCTGCGTACGCAACGACCGTAATATCTGTAACCTGGGACCGTCCGGTATTCTAAAAGAGCGTCGCGAGAAAGTGACAGCGCTCTTTGTGCGGCGGTAGTAAGGTCGTAAAACGCGCAACCGTCACGCCGGAGCGTTCAACAATATATCCGCTGATTAATTACACATTTTCTCCGCGGTCCACCGCCGGCCGGGACTTTGCATAATCCCGGTCAACGACAGGTGGTAACCCAGAAAGCGAATCGATGGACGGATCCGTTCACGCTTCAGGAACTTCAAAGAAGCGCGCTCGAAAATTCGTCTTTAGCGCCTCTTAGCGCCTCATTCTTGTTCACGGAGCGAGATTCTCGCCCCGTGAAACGAGGTATTCTCGTCCCTCGTGTGAACCCGTTATTGCACAGACCGGAATAATTGGTGCGCGCGAACAATTGCGAGAGAGAGAGAGAGAGACCTTAGATATCGGTATTGCGAAATCGCAATCAAACGGCGCCCGAGAATGTGCACGAGATTAACGCACCGAGAAAGTGCGCGATGTTACAAGCTCCAGTGGTGAACGACTGCGCGAGAGTTTGCACATATCGCGAAATGACGCGGATAAAACGTTCGCGTTGCGACATCGCGCGTTTAAACGTCGCGGAAAATGCGACTCGCATCGATTTTCGGACAATAAGAACAGCGTTGCGGCGCAACGCTGAACTTTATGACTCCGTTCCGCTTGCTTGATACGGGTAGGTTTCAATCCCGCTGATCCCGTTACCCGGTTAAAACCCTCGGATTTTCCCTCGTAAATCTTGCGGTCTCTATATTCGAGAATTAAAAGTCCAACATAAACGTAAGGACGAGGCGATTTTTCAGAGGCTAACGCGGAAGGCTACGCCATTTTACTTAAACGATACGGGAATCCCGCGATTGAAATTAAAGTCATAAATCCACTTTGCTTCATACGCGCATGCTATAAAAAGAGTATACCGAGCATTATATTGCATTAGTTGAAAAAAAAAATAAATTTTGATTTTCGTTTGATTTTGTTGAGTAAGATCGATAAATTTCCGATAAAATGATCTCGCGGGAATGAAGCTTAATAAATAACGGGATTAATAAATAAATGGCGAGCGGGGTTTCATCAAAATTCCTCGTTAATACGGCGAGAGTAACGTTGACAAACTGACACGAAACGATAATCCTAAGCATCGGTGAAAGAAATCAGCGGGTGATAAATGGAACTCGGGTGAACTGATTAACCTCGCAAAATGCTCGATAGAGTTATTTCCGACGTGAAGTAATTACCAGATTTTCGTCGCAGGAAAGTCGACAAAAGCCGTCCCGTACTTTCGTCACGAATTAATTCCGCGTGTCATCGTTCATCGGGGATTTTAGGGGAGGCAGCCGGCGAAATCTAATCTACGGGACACGCCGGCTAATTGTGGAAGTGAGAAACGCGATCGCGTTACACGAGAAGAGGCCCGCGCACCTCGCTTCCGAATATCGCGAGGCGAACGACCGAAATATGATTTCATTAATAACCCCCACACGCCCGCGTATTTTCGTTGTAAATATCGCGTCTGGCGAACTAACCGACGAGCGGAATTAATGCATCGCAATGAGACACGCCCTCAATTGTATTTGCCTGTAACACAGCGCAAACGTGCAAAATACACGATCAGTTTAAATAAATACAGAATTTAGGGTGTATATCACCCCAGAGAGATGGAATTCCTGCCCCCCTCTCTCTTCCTCTCGTCAGCCGGTCGGAAGGCACTCCGCAGATAGCCAGAAACAATTTTCGCGCCTCTCCGACGAGCGTTCCACGCTCGCCCCGGCCCGTGCCGGATGTTGGAAAATTAGACCGGAAGCGATCGGATATTAAGTGCTTGTTAGAACTTGATGATTATCTCGAAACTTGTCCGGAGTGCCGTCGCGCAATTGATAGCAGTTTAGGCACGGCAGCGTCGGTAATTAATAATCTCGAGCAAGGATCGAGAAACAGAGGCGCGAGTATCCAATCTCGCCGCCGGCGAGAGTTTGGCTGCGATCAGGGGGGGGGGGCTGCGAAGAACATGATGCGACGTGATTGATGACAAGTGGTTATCACGCGGTGCCGATATGACGCTGCGCGACTGTCGCGCATTTCGACACGCATCGCGGGACATAAGGCGCGCAACTGCGTCCGATCCAGCCGGATTGTGTAAACGTCCCGGCTTGTGTGTGTGATAGGTCAGCTAATACTTTTATCTTAGAATTCTGGGCGCGTTTTCGTGTGTGAGAGCCGTACGTGAGAACCGTGCAATCACGCGTGCGGAGACGCGCGATCGCGATCGCAGAATAGCGGAATAGCGCGGAGAGCGACGGATTTCCCGGATTGATTCCGGTCGATCGTATTTTTCTGCCGCTCTGTTAATTTATACGTTCCGTAAAACGATTCCGATATTATTATTGTAAATTAATATTATGTCGATCTCGAATGATCACTCCGTTTGTACCGTTAAATTCGTCAAATGTCAAATCATATCCAATTTGAATCCAATTTGAATCCATTTTTAATCATTTCTATAGGTCGCCACTGCTCCTACTCAAAATATCGTTAATTAACTAAAACAATGGAATTGAACAATTTAACTCAAGAAATGTATTAAATTTGACTCAAATTTAATTTATTATACGTTTTTTTACGTCATCGTTATTTATATTTTCTTGGACGCCGCTTACTTTGAAATTAAGCAATTCAACCACAAAAATGAGTTAATTAAATGTGGTTGGTTTTTTAACCACATGTTTTGTGTTATAATAATAAATTTCGACATACGTAGAAGTTAAAAATAACAAAATGTTAATTCACTTAACTGGTTTAAATTTGATCATTTTACATTTAACAGTGTGGGTGCCTCGTAATAAATCTTGTACATTAAATATTGTAATAAATGGAATAGAATTTGTTATTGTCATGTGTTATTGATCTGCGGTTCGTTACAGTGTAACGTTAAATGCACCAGTTTAGCACTCGTGTTAAACAATAAACTCGCGAATAATAGTGAACCTTATATAAGAGAAATACAATTATATATCACAGGAAATATATACATTTGTCAGAAAAATGTATACTTCTTTCAATTTTGAGTCTACAATTAATTAACAAGTAATATTTGCATTCTTTTTGCATTTACTTCTAAATTACACAAACTAAGATCCAACATAATATATTCCTAACATTGTTTGTTAATATTTATAACATATTCCAAATATTTGTGCTATATATATGTTTATACAATGTAGAAAATATATAGAAAAGAATTATATGGGAAAAATGTATATAAACATGTACACTATTGCTTAAAAGTATTTGCCCACTTTGTCTTCCTTAATTAAATGATAGAAATTCAAAAAAATTAATGAACAATTTTAAGAGTGGACATTGAATGTAATAATAATGTTTAATAGATCAAAATTTTTCATTCTACATATATAAAAAGAATATAACAGAATATTAGAATAAAATTAGAATAAAAATTAAACATAAATATTAGAATAAAAATTAAACATAAAAAATTCATGTAGAAATTAGAGTGGGCAAATATTATTGAGCGGTAGTGTATATAGTGTATGCAAATTGGTACAAGTCCGTCTCTTTTACTTTTGAAGCTTCTTTTCGGATTCTTTAATTATTAACTAACTTGCAAAATTATTAACTTTTGAATAGGTGGAGATGTACACTACCGCTCAAAAATATTTATCCACTCTAATTTCTACATGATTCTTTTTTTATGTTTAATTTTTATTCTAATTCTGTTATATTCTTTTTATATATGTAGAATAATATATGAATATATGAAAATATTTAATCTATTAAACATTATTATATTACATTCAATGTCCACTCTTAAAATTGTTCATTAATTCTTTTGAATTTCTATCATTTAATTAAGGAAGACAAATACTTTTGAGCGGTAGTATATATACATTTTTCCCACATAATTCTTTTCTATATATTTTCTACACCATCTACTGCATATAGGTATACGTAAGGCGCATATTTCTTTCCTTCATTCCGTCTTTAAATCGTACGTTTAAGGCGTAATAACGCGCGAGCCTCACCGACAATTTTTTCTCCGCGGTTCTGCGCGCGATGTGCGTGTATGAAAGTAATTGGTGCCAGGGCACGTGATGGTTTTATTATTTGACGTAACGGGGTACCTGGGAGAGTTATGGTAATGAGGTATAATTATATAGGCACCAGTAATTCGTCGATTATACGATAACGAATACCGCGGTGTCTTCGGACCAGCGGGGAGCTCTGTCCCAAGGGGGGAATAAAATGTTGCCGAAATAAAAATATCATGAAATATCATCCGAGGAGACGCAACGTGTGCAATTTATTTAAATTGTATGACTTACCCCCGCATACTCAAACATACTCATATACTCATATTTTCATATATTTTTCTTGGTTGAACTATATAAAATGACAAATATAAATATGAGAGAAAGCCAATATCGGTCGCGACGAATCTTGATCGTCTTGGTGCTTAATAATAATTATTTTGTGAATTTTCCTGCTTATGCGAACTGCGTGCCGCATATTCGTCGGTCTTGAAACACAATCCTTACATGAAGCCGAAATAATTAATTTACTTATTAAATTGATAAGCAATTTAATAATTTGATGCTAACACGCATCTATGAGATCCCCCTTCCCCGAAAACTGTAAAGAAATTATTGCGAAAAATAACACCTCAATATATAAAATGACTTCATTCGAGCAAGTTTTCTTCGTCTAACGCAATATAATCTCATTTCAAGATTTTCATAGTTGAAACTAATATTTTTAAATAATTAAATGATATATAAATAGTTGGCTCTCGATAAGGTCAAATAACAAAGCATAAAACGGCAATTAAGAGTCAAGCGCTGGCGACAGTGCGCAATAGATAAAATATAATGTTCTTTAATAAAAAATCATGATATAACAATAAAAACGATGTTCTTCAATAAAAAATCATGATGTAACAATAAAACCGTAATTATTTCTTAAATCAAGAATATTCTTTTTTTCTGTAATTTCTAAGCGGAGCGCGCGGCCTTGCGCTCGCGAGACGCAAGCGCGTCGAGACAGCGCAAGGCAGCAGAATGAAACTCATGAAGCGTGAACCGTGAGTAACCCTAGATTATCTCGTTAAATTTATTGAGCGCGCCGTTGAAACGACGCGACGGGGGGTTCGCGGCCCGGATGCGAAATTCCGGAAAACGCAACGGCCGCGATTCCAGGACGCGCCAATAAGCGTGGAACGTTCCCTCTCGTGCACGTCCAGTTCCTGGCGGCGATGCGCGTTGCTTAACCGCTAATCACACCGCAGGCCACGGAGAAAATTCTAACCACGCCGTAAACTTTTTCCCGGACCCGACGTAACAGCGCGCGATTTAATAACACACGCGCGCGCGTTTCTCGCGCAGAGCGAGCCATATCGTGACGTATCGATGCAGCCCGACATGGTACGTGGTTGAGAAGGTTGCAGCGCGTTCAAGCGCAGCATCCAACCGATGCACCTTGTCGCATTTCACGAAATTGCTGCGTACGCATGCAACAGCGACCGATGGAATCTATCTCCGAAATGCTCTCGCGAAATGCGCCGAGGCGCTAATGACACCTAATGACGTATGATGGGCAGTTGCAGCGGCACAGGTGCAGCGATGCACTCACGTCGCATTCACCACCCTCGCGCGAGCCACGATCGGACCCATCGCGTGGAAGCGCGTTGAATATTTAACACATCGTATACACGGCGCGTATATTCGGCCGTTGAATTTTTCACCAGAGGCGAGTTTTTTTTTCCGCCTCGGCGCGATAAAATAAGCTCGACAAAATTTAATCGACAGTCAACGCGCAAGGATACTTTGTCCGACATCGAAATTGGCATGGCTATAAATACATTTTCGTCCGTATTGTCCCTACAGTTAGCTTTCTCTTTTATATAGTTCCCATTCTCTCGGTTAAAGGTCAATAATTTCTTTAAAATTTGTCACGGGTCTAATCTCCATCATACCCATCTCCATCTAATCCCATATTTGGCCGAACATGATTCGGCTAATTCACACAAATAACACAGAGCCGATCGCGCAATATTTGTTGCCGTTAACTAAAATTCAATCTATGACTCTACGTAGTTTTATTGTTCAATTTCTAGAGAAAGTCAAAAGAATTGAAATACCGAAAGCATCATTAACACACATTACTTGTTATTGTGATTAACTTTAACATGTTTTAATATTATATTAAGGAAAAGAAAAGTATAACAATAGTAAATTAACTTTGATAAAATTATTAATTATGTTATAATATTATTATACTGATTGAATTATGCTAAATCACGTAAAATTTTCGCGCGTTTGGTTTGGTAAACATCGAGGGATCATAGAACGACGTTCATCGTGTCAAGCGCATAAGAAGTACAATTCCTTTTTATTACCTCATTAATTCAAACAATACGGTTATGTGATTATCATAGAATACCATAGAAAAAGTTTCAAGGTACAGTTGCGTAAAGATCGTTATACGATCCATCTGCCATATGAATTATAAACGAATTCAGGACGAGCAAATTAGGTCGCGCCCGGAAAACTCAATTCTTCGCCAGCAAGAGAAGGAACATCGTATTTCACTCGCGCGAAAATATAGGTTCGCCAAATTAGGGATTACACTTGGTACCCGGAAGAGATCGTCTCGCCTCCTTGTAAGGTTGACGAATATCCTGGACATAGAAATTCATACATTATCATCATTATTCCCGGACGTGACTCAGAAAGCCACTTTCCTCAACACAAATCTCGCGAAACGACCGATAATACCGAGCAGATAAATCATTTAACAGTTGTTCATCGATTTGCGCTTATTTTGTGGAGCGCGCAATCAATCTCTTATGGAGGATGTGGGATACGCGGAACTATTTTTATACGGAAGAGAGTATTCTTGGTCTTTTGTCGATACCCCAAATTACATTTATGTTGCGATCAAAGTTTCAATATTGTTGTCTTTATACGGATTAAACTAAATGAATTAGATACTAATATATTTGAACTCTATTTACCTCTATATATCTTGAAGTAATTAACAAGTATTAAAGTAACAAGTATATTACAAGGAACATATAAAAGATGCGAGTACAAATAATATTTCATGTCACACCGTACATAAAATGTCATTTATCTTTTTCATCCCCGTTAGAATATCTCGTTTACTGTTAAAAACTAATTTCTTCATCGTTGTAACAAAATTAATGTATTTTTATATATTTTATAATGATAGCAATACAGATAGAAAAACGTAATCATTTTTACGACAAATTTAACGATTGAAACGGATAGGATATAAACTTTGACAGAACTTTGAACATGAAATAATTTTGCTTAATGCAATTTCGTCAACAAGTACTTTTTTCATCCCACTGATGATAAAATTACAGCAGACACAGTGAGAGAGATGGCACGCTCTTTCTACAGAGTCTACCTAGGTAAGGGGGTACAATACCTATATAAAGCTTGAATGAAGATGCTCCCAGCTATTCACTCTCACCTTTCTCATAAGCGCGCGCACGACGCAAATCTTCCGGCCGAATCGTGAAGGAAGATCGACTCCAGCTTGTGGCAATAATTTCCACGGAAAGGATTTCTCTTACAGGTGAGTCTCAGTCTTTAATATTTATTAAATATCGCATATATGTACATATATAATGAAAGCACACATACGTTGAAGAAAAGAAAACTCATATTAACTTATAAATTATTTTATACTCGGTGTTTAAACAAATGTTGGACATTTCTCTTACATTTATCTCTTTTCTCCGTGCATATACAACACATGCGTGTACTTCATTATCTTATCTTCTTTTTTTAAGAACATATCATCAATTTATTCCCACGTTTATAATATATTAAAGTGTAAGTCAATGCGTATTTATTATTTTTATAGTAGACAGCATTATAAAGTTAAGTAATAAATCGAGATGTTTACACGTCATTCCGTGCCTCTCTTATCCAACATATCCGACATTAACATCTGCAGTAGTATCTTTCACAAGCAATGCTCGCGCGCTTACACTTTTCAAGATTATTCGTAGATTTCGTGGAGAGAGACCAAGATCTCTGACGTAAACGGATATTTTTAATAAAATTTTTTATTCCTCGCGGCGGTACTTTCCTTGAACGCATATGATGTCAAAGCCGCAAACAAACTGCAGTTGAAGGAGAAAAGAGAAGCGAGTGTGAGAATCATTGTGCGAGAGTGAGAGTGAGAAATGATGATTGCTCGTTTTGGTCACCGCATCCTCGAAGAAAGTGAGTACACGTGTGAATATATACATATACATACGTGCGAGCGCGGCACGCACCGCACGATGATGGTGCAGAGACACTCACTTGTTGCACGCATGTAGATATGCAGATGTCGTGGAGTCCCGCTCTTCTTGTTCTTCGAGTAGCTTTGACAACAAACAATCAAACGCATATCGAATATCGAAAAACAAGCTGCAGAGAAAGAAAAACAAATCTTTAATACAATAACCATTTCTATCTTTTTTAATACAGTCTTTCATTGAGATATCGAGTAATTAAAATTAAAAGTTTAAGCTTTTTGAAAATAAATTTATGCAACAATTATCAAAATTTTAAAAAAATCACAAAACGCGACATGAAAAACCACCGAAGATAACAAGATTATTAACTAACTTTTTACAAAGACCCTGAAACGGAAATAATGCCGAAGTTCAAAAGCAAGTGTATTTTATTTTCCATTCGCTACGTGGGAAGAAGATAAAATCGTATTGCTCGTTCGCACAATAGTAAAAGTCATTTCGCATGTCTTCCGCACTGGCTGACTTCGCGCGCAGAGATACGGAAGAAAAAATGATTATTGGAGTTTTCGTTGCACACGCCTCGTGACATTTATCTTCGCGGATTAGACGTTACGAAACGCACGAAGGAACAAGAAGTTTGCAACACGCTTGGGCTCTATCGTATCTGAATAAAAATATAAACGCAGTGACGCAAGAGTGACGAGGTTCTAACCTCTTCTGTATCAAGAGTTATGTCATTGTTACTTCATTAATACTTGTAATTATTAATAATCTTTGAAATTGACGCGATTTGTCTGTACATCGTGCTCGTAATTATGGAATTCATAATGGATTAAGAGATTACTACATCTGAGAAGAAAAAAAATTCATCCACAATCTACTCGCGTTAAGTAACGCGAGTCAGGAACACAATAAAGTATAAAGAATTGTGAAATATGCGCTATGTGACTCTCTAGTAAAATTCTTGATATCGTACGGAATTGATTTGTGCCGAGAGAAATAATCTTCGAAATAACCGATGAAGATATTTTCCAATACGTTCTACTGATGCAACGTGCGTCGCATATATCTAATTTAATATTCCAACTGCAATTCAAGCCAATCGCAATGGTGAACGAGTAAATTCGTCCCGAAAAGGAAACGATTCCATTTTCGTAGAAATCGATGACCCACTTTAAAAACACAATTTCCAAAAAGATTTTTGGCCTAGATGCATTATTTAAGAAAATATCTTTACGGAGCCATTATTAAATTGTCATCAAAATAAATCACTAACAATTTTGTTACAAAATGATACAACTGAAATATCTAAACTTTATCGAATAAATATTTCAAGCAGATTTTTTTGAGGCAAGAGAATTGCAAAATGTTTTTTACAGTGAGTCGTCAAAATCATTTTGCGGTATTCTTAATTATGGCTCCGTAAAAAAAATATCTTTACGGAGCCATAATTAGATTGTCATCAAAATAAATCACTAACAATTTTGTTACAAAAAATGATACAACTGAAATATCTAAACTTTATCGAATAAATATTTTAAGCAGATTTTTTTGAGGCAAGAGATTTGCAAAATGTTTTCTACAGTGAGTCGTCAAAATCATTTTGCGATATTCATCGCGTTGCATTTTTGTATTGACATCCTTACAGTAGTGACATCCTTTCGCTAGTCACGGTACTTGAAATATGTTTTCTACAGCACTACATAATAGTAAAGACACGTGCGTGAAGAGCTTGACAAAAAAAAAGAGAAAAGAAGGGGATCGCACGGGGAGATGGTAGAAAGAGAAAGAAGGAGAAAGAGAAGACAGACTTGTATGTGCTTGTACGTGCGCAAAGAATATATTAAATGTCAATGAACGGGCTTGAAAAACGCGCATACCTCACCATCGGGAGGAATTTAACACTAAAGTTCACGCTTTCCCAGCCGTACGTACCCAGGGGGCACGTTTTTGCGGCCACTTAAAAATTCGCGAAGGACGTTTGTCGTAAGACAAATTATCCCCCGGCGCAGAAACCGCGGCCGAATCTATGACAGACGACCGTAAATTTTTTTTCTCTCTCGAACGCGAGAGGTTCCCTTTCGAAACGCGAGAAACCGAAAGGGGCTGGCAGTGCGTAAATCGTTCGGCGGGGAAGGAAGAAACGTGAAAAACGGCGCGGAAAAAAAAAACGGCGAAGATGTAAGATTCGTCGGTTAACACGGTCAAGGAGTTCCACTCGGCGTGGATTTTTGCCGTTGCCGAATGCGAACGAAAACCTATTTTCCCCGACTATCGCGCATTATACGGAGTTACGTATTTGGAATCGCCGACTGGATGACATTGTGCGATAGAAATCACGCGCGAACGTCGGTGATTTTTCACGTCGACACGGCCGGTTCCAGCGCCGTTCGCGATGTATGTACGCCGATGTATAAGGAAATCGATGTCCCCGTAACCCAGACCTATTGGACGTAACAGTTTTCACTGCGCGAGATCCGAGATCCGCGCCGGCCACAAACCGCCGCACCGCGCCGGTCTGTACACTTAAATCGTTTCGTCATTAGCATCATTCGCGCCATTAGCGTCCAGCGTCGCGAACAGTTCCCCAGCTTCATATCGAAGTTAATTTAACGTGCTACGAATAATTTCGCGCTCGCCGTCGCTGAAATATTGCGCGTTTCTCGGAAAGATGCAGCGCCGTAATTTCATCTACCACCTGCCGTTTATATAGTACCATTGGATAGTATCGACCCCATTATATCGTACATATACTATATAATATAATGAACAATAATACGTAAATACAGACCGATATAGGTACACAGAGAGAATTTTCTCTTAAAATTTACCCTGAAATT
>NJRP01000081.1:894831-931019 GCA_003063835.1 Aphaenogaster floridana | reverse complement strand
GCCCATAAGATTGTAGTCCAAAAATTACTAGTACGCCGACGACAGCACGCTCTACACGAGACTGTTTCGTATCCTTGAACTAACATTTTTGCTATATGCTTGATCTCCTTCTGTTACGCACACATATGCACTCGTACATGCGCCCTACATCTATATATATATATGTATACATATATACATGCGCAAGGCGCGTACATACATGCATACACGCCAGAAACCTGCATAACCGCGTTTTCTACTAGGCGTCAAGCATCTCTCGCGTAATCGGGATGTCAGGCCGATTAGGGCCTTCGTTCCAACAACAAAACTTGCAAAACACGACTGTTTCATGTGCACTATTTAGCTTTCGTTCCACGCACATATGTATGCGTGTATATACATATGCACCTATATACATACGCTGCACCTGAATAGATCTCGCATATATGCGCATATATTTTTGTACGCCTGGTCGCGGAATCGCGGAATGCTTTTATCCGCGATTGATTGAGCGTCCAGGCCGCGCGCGTCCAGGCCGATCGCCCCGATCGCCGACGTTTATTACCTTATACGTTGGTAAGAATGAGAGGAGCGGTGCCGTGGAAAGTGGCGGATTAGAAATTGTCGGCGGGACCGTCGGGAGGTGGTGCGATTCGGTGTGAGGAAATGCGCGATAGCCGTTGCTCCGCCGCGCCGAAATGACACACATCCACCGCGGGTGGACCGCGCTTGGATCAGCGCAATTATGAAAAGGGCCTTGTGCACATCGCGCCCGAGAGCCCGATGCTGTGCTGAGGGGAGCACGACTCCCGCGGTCGTATGCACACTTGGAACGGACCGTCGAATCCCGCGTACAGGGCTTTACGGCAATCGCGAGTTGTAAAACGTGTCGCTCGTATCATGAATGTGAGTATATTTAGTCGGTAATGCGCTTGCCGAATCTCAAATTAAATTATTATTCGCGGAGTACCCTACTGTGACTGGTCGTATGCCTGGTCGAGGAATGATTTTGCATGCTGACGGTACAATAATATTCTTGTGGTACATATCATTGTTTATATACACTGTTGTTTAAATAATCTCACGTGTATATATATATTTTTTTTTTTCCTAATTTATAGTAATTTTATGTAAACATGTAAATGTATCTGTCAATATTAATGTGCTAGTCCTGGGAAAATTGCAAAATCCAATTTGTATGATAGTCGCAGTATTGCTCTCTCTCTTTCTCTTTTTGTATAAACTATTTTCAGAATATTCCCGTTCTACATTATTCTGGCAATTTGATTATGTAACTCATGTTGGATTATTGACCCAAAATCTTGGCAAACTTGTTTTTAATGACATCCCCGGAATGTAATTATATTTTTACATTCTATTTGTGGTTTGAAGTGCTAATTAACATAAAGCTATTTTAACTCGCTAGAAAGAAACAATTTGAATATGTAACTCATGTTGGTTTATTGACCCAAAATCTTGATAAACTTGTTTTGATGGCATTTCTAGAATGAAGTATATCTATATCTACTTGAAGTGCTAATTAACATAAAATTGTTTTTGCAAAAAAATTTCTTGTTAGCCGTTCTTGTACTTATTACTAATTGGGTCATACATATATAATTTAGATTTACAAAAATAAAAGAAAGGAAAGAAGAGAAATGCATGTAGAAATTTTTGAAAAGTGCAGCTAAAAAGTATAGACCTCTATAATATTTACAGTATGTATTTTAACACGAACTTTTTATTTGTTTTATATATATAAAGATATATCTATATATATTCTGTAAAAGATGTTGCTGAAACATACATGTCTGTAAAATCACTGTGTGCTATGTTTTATTTATTTCAACTTAATTATATACTAACTTCTCTAATCCTTAGTATATAATTGAATCTTTGTATTACTTTTGAATATAATGATTTTGATATAACATTAATTTTTATTTTTTATACATATTTATAAAACATATGGCTAAATTGTATGAAATTTTATAAAATAAGAGAACCAGATAGGATTCTTCACAAGTTTTATATGCTATAGATTGAAGCGCATTAAGCAATTGTTAACAAATTATTGTGTGTAAAATTTTTTATTAAGGTATTTGTGTAATATATAATCTATTTTTTTAATACAGGTGGTCAGCATAGCAGAGAGGTGGTGTCGAGAAGGTGGTTGACACGCCTTCATATATTTGAGATGATTGAAAGTGTATCACGCAGAGCGTTGAGTGGCTCCAGCGGGAGCTACCACGTTCGTGGTGCTGAATTAGCGAGGAATCGCAGACTGAAATCTTTATCAGCCACTGTTACTTTCCTAGATGATACACAGCATACATTTCAATTAGATGTAAGTCTACAACATTCTTTCATAGATTACAATTCATAGATAACAATTATATTCAAGTAAAAATAAATGTATATATTACAGAAACGAGCAAAAGGACAAGTTCTATTAGACTTGGTGTTTCAACATTTAGAACTTATTGAAAAGGATTATTTTGGTTTACAATATGCTGAAAATGGAGTTAGCACAACTATTCCTACATCTGATGTAATGGTAACATATCTTAAAAAATTGTATACAATTAATTATTTCATTATATATAACATTTATTTCTTTTTCAATATAAATTTATATATATAAATTTTATCTATTAGTAACATTTAATACAGTTATATATATATATATAAAATATTTAATTTAAAAAAATAATTATTTGTCTTTAAATATTTCCAGAGATGGTTGGATCCCTCTAAACCTGTGAAAAAGCAGATAAGAAGTAAGGGTAAAGATCCTATTTTTTAAACAAAATGTCTATAATTGTATAAAAGCTAAATTATATTTTCTGATTAATTCTCTTCTCACATACAGTTGCAATTATACAATATATTTATTTATTTCAGGTGGACATTTCTTTTTTAGAGTAAAATTTTATGTATCCGACCCTAGTAAACTGCAAGAAGAATATACCAGATATCAATTTTATTTACAAATACGTAGAGATATTCTTCAAGGAAAACTTCAATTGCCACCTAGTACAGCTTGTTTAATTGCTAGTTATACAGTTCAATGTAAGTGTATTAAAGATAATACAGTAATTTTAATCTTAGAATGCAAATTGATAAAACAAGTTAATACATAGAATCTTTTTATTTGATGCATATATAGCGGAATTAGGAGATTATCATCCAGAGGAACATGGGCCAGGCTATCTTTCACAATTGCAATTGATACCTGGACAAACGGAAGAAATGGAAAAAAAGATATCAGAACTACATAAACTGCACAAGTTTGTACATTTTTACATCCAATATCTTATAAATCTTGTAATTTATTTTAATATCAACTATAATTTATTTTTATCCATAGGGGACAATTGCCAGCAGATGCAGAATTTAACTTCTTAGATCATGCAAAACGTTTAGACATGTATGGGGTGGAATTACATAAAGCAAGGGTACATAATATATATTACATTGAAAAATATTTCTTGTAAAATAAACAGTATATACATAGATACTTTACTTGTCTTTCAGGATTCAACAAACAAAGAAATACAGCTGGGTGTTACATCGATTGGCCTAGTTGTATTTCAGAATGGCATAAAAATCAATGTATTTTCATGGTCAAAAATAGTTAAAATCTCTTTTAAAAGAAAACAATTTTTTATACAACTTCGACGAGAACAAGTGAGTCTCATTATTCATTAATTTAACATGTGTGACTGCCTTTTGTCACTTTTGCGAATTAACTAATTTATGTTGCAGTCTGAAAACTACGATACATTGTTGGGTTTTAACATGCAAACTTATCGTAGTTCCAAAAATTTGTGGAAAGCTTGTGTTGAGCACCATACCTTCTTTAGACTTCATAGTCCGAAAATGCGACCAAAACGGTTTCCTCTTACTTTAAGTAGTAGATTTACGTATTCAGGACGTACAGAATTTCAAACAGTTGAAGATGGGAAGCACAGAGCACGTGTGGAAAGGACATTTATACGGTAATTATAACAATTTACAATAATCAAATATTAAATCTATATTTTGAAGGAATTTTTCTCATAAAGTTTGACATTTAGATCACCTAGTAAAAAAATTGCTCATACTATTGCAACGGCACCTGTTACTGAAGACAAAGGAAAACTGACAATAGCTTCTGGAAGACCTCCACGATCTTATGACAATAAGGTTCAATCTCTTGGTGCTCGTGAACCTCGTCAAGCATGGGGTGAAGGAAATCCAAGTGACGAGTTAGTTTCATATATTAATAACATATAAGATATATATTCCACACTGTCATTACTCTCGCCGCTTAACTTAAATAATCAACAGGCAGAAAATTAAGTAGACGATTAAAATTTTATATACAAATTTTAGATGAAAGAAATGATTGTTCTAAAATATACAATCTAATTTTTTATATTATGATTTGTATAATTTAAAAAACAAGTTACATTAACAAAAAAATAGCATGTAGTGAACGCTTATTTTTATTTAGCATTTTTAGTTTCATTTATCTCCTCTTATAGTGAAGGTGGTTTTTTATCTTTGAGGGAAGAAATAACAGGAAGCTATACGCAAGGTGGAGCGTTTTCTCCAGCGTTAGGATCTCGAGTATTCAGTTATGCAGACGATGATACAACTGCTGAAAGAAATATTTACGATTTGCCAGACTACAGCGAACCTACTAGTTCACCAGCTCCACAAGTATGTATGTCTACTAAAAGTATATATATAATAACTAACAGATGAAAATAAAGATATGCAATAAATATATTTTTTATTATTTTAGATATTAGAAGACGGTTTAGTAACTATATCTCTAACGCCTGACGAACAAGGACGTTTCGGTTTTAATGTAAAAGGTGGATTAGATCTGGATATGCCAATCTTAGTATCACGAGTAGCACCGAATACACCCGCTGATCGCTGTTATCCAAAATTGAATGAAGGAGATCAAGTACTTAGTCATTCTTTATCTGTATCAACAGTGTGATATTTCTTTCTTATGTATCGTAAAACATAATTTCTCTTTGTGTAGGTTGTTTACATCAATGGAATCGATGTGAGTGGTTTATTGCATGAACGCGTAGTAAATTTAATTCGACAATCACGCGATCGCGGATCTGGTGAACTTACTTTAACTGTCAGACCTAACGCTCTATATAATGCGTTGGCTGGTACTGACGAAACATCCGAAGAAGAACCGCCTTATAGGTATATAACTAATATAACTTCAAATTATAAATACTCTTTCCTATATATATTGAATTTTGCTAAATCTAATTTATCATAATGAATTGCAAGGTATGTACCTGATGCACCTCATGCAGCTATTGGATCTGACGCACTGGCCCAATCTATGTTACTGCTTGCGGATGGTCTAGCAAGCGGTGCTCTTATCGCGCAATATGAACAATTATACAGAAAAAATCCAGAACTTACGTCACTTGAATCGAAAAAACCAGAAAATCAATCAAAAAATCGCTACCGGGATATTTCACCATGTAAGTTATAGTTTTCTATAACAAAAAGAACCAATTTATATAAATAAATTATTAAAAAGAGAGCTATTGAAATAATTTGTGTATAATATTTTTTTTTATAGATGATGTTACTCGAGTAATCTTGATGGGATCTGCGAATGGAGATTACATCAATGCCAATTATGTGAACATGGAAATACCAGGTTCAGGCATTATTAATAGGTATATCGCTACGCAGGGTCCCTTGTCTTCCACCGTTGCCGATTTTTGGCAAATGGTTTTAGAAGCGGGTAGTACACTTGTCGTTATGCTCACAACTCTAGTTGAACGTGGTCGTGCAAAATGTCACCAATACTGGCCGGCATATAACGAGACTCTCACATTAAGGAATCTCACACTTACCTCAACTGCAGAAAATGTTGAGGATACATTTATTTTTAGAGAATTCATACTTCGCGATGTTAATGTGAGTATAGCTTCTATATACTATCACAATTTATTGTATTCCAGTGACACATGTGAAATATAATATCTGATAACATGCATGAATTGAAGGGAAACTAGAATAATATCTGATAAGATAATGTGCACATTTTCACATGCTATCTATATGTACCTTTACAGACTGGAGAAGAAAGAGATATAACACATATGCAGTATTGCAGCTGGCCTGATCACGGAGTTCCCAGTGATTGGCGACAATTTACTACGTTTACAGAACGCGTTAGAGCAGCTCGTACTGGAATAGTCGAACCTGCGGTTGTGCATTGTTCTGCTGGAATAGGACGAACCGGTGTATTAGTTTTAATGGAAACTGCATTGTGTCTAATTGAAGCTAATCAACCAGTATATCCATTAGATATTGTACGCTCTATGAGAGATCAGAGAGCAATGATGATACAGAATGCTGTAAGTTTTATTTATTGTTACCATTTCATATCTAATTTAAATAATCTAAAATATTCTGTTTATTTAAATGTGATATTTCTTTCAGAGTCAATATAGATTTGTGTGTGAAGCAGTCCATAAAGCCTACAGCGAAGGGATAGCCAAGCCACTTCCAGAGTTCAGTAGATGAAAATAAAAATTCAAGATGGGCAGCATTTTGTAATTATACCATTTCTTCTCTCACATCTTGCATCAAGCATCATGCCACTAGAAAGTAGTTTTATACTTTGACAATAACGTATAATATATATTTAATATAGCATATCCTAGTGAAAAAGATATTTACTGCGTAAAGTATATATCTCATTTATACATAACTGACGTCCAGTTCTCACTCACTACTGTAAAGTTTTTATTTCCTTTTAATCTTATTACACAGAAGATCAATTTAGTATTTAAGTGATTTATTTCATTTCTTTACACAAAACATTGTTTTGTACAAAATGTGATCATATTTTTTGTCGCGAGTATTAATGCTTTATAATAATTTAAAATATTTCTATGAGACGCGTATTTAAGAAACCTCAAAAGAGTAATATGTACTATGATATATTATTACTAAATTTGTAATATAAAAATAGATTTAATTATATATATAACAAAAATTGTAAGATATAACATATACGAAACATCTACGAAAGTTTAATCGTAGATTAAATGAATCGTAATTAATTTAAAAATTAATATATATCTATATATATATATATATATATATATATATATATATATATATCTGCATATATCGCCTTATATATTGTCCTTTTGGATATTGTATCTTATAGAAATATTTTAAATTTATTTTAATTAATTAATGTTTGTATATTAAGTTGCTATTAATATACAAAAAGTTACTATTAATTAACAAAAACTGCTATTATATATTATATAATTCAAATATCTGCATACATTTAATTTATTTAGATGATTTAAAATTAATTTCCTTGTTTGTGAAAATTTAACGCGTACGTTTATCATTTATTGAAAACTTTAATTTTCATATTTCATTAGATATATTGAAAAAATCATGAGATCCACAAAAGGAAGAATAATATTAATGCATAAATTAATACATTTACATTACAAATTTGAAGTACAATTATGAAAATAATGGATAAAAAGTTTAGATACAATGACATAAATAAAAGAAGTATTGCACGCGATGTAAACAAAATATACACAAATTAAATTTAATATACTAGGTATTTAGCTATTACGTCAACTGTCAATGAACTTGGATGAATTTGGAGATAATCTCTCTGTATAACAAAAATTTTATGATAGACATATTGAAAATGGAAAGATGCAACAGCAACATGTTCTCGTATCAAATTTATGCATCGACTCCAAACTCGTCAAAGAAGCTATCATTAACAATTGACGCGATGAAAATTTTACGATTTTTGTAATTGCGAAACTTTGTCCATCCTACATAAAGAAATAATCATACAGAAGTTATTTAAAGGCACAGGGCGAAGTACAATCTTCAATACTGGCAGCTTGCAGGCAAATTATAGCTATCTTATACATAAAGAATATGGTTGTATCCGAAATGAATCAAAAGTTCTGTAAAAGCGTGAAAGTTATTTCAGCTTGTTTTTATTATATGATATAAATCAAATAATTCAAATACTTTAAAAATGTCACTTTTACAACTAAGAACGTTTTACATTCTTTGAAAAATATGGATATTGATCAAAATATATGTAACTGATTTTTCTAGATAGATATTCTTAAAATTACAGGATTGTAATTCTTTTCTTATTATTAAATGTTTATTATAAATATGAGAAGCACTGCATTATCTAATAGATATTTACGCGATTTCACATATTATTTATTTTTCACACAGCAAATCAGATGGATAACATACATATCTCTCTGTATGAAGCTTTCAATCTTTTAATTAATTTCACGAATCTCACGAGCTCTTTTCAATATACTTACTGGACTCTTTAATAATATAATACCTCATCGTATGTATTAACACCAGCAATTTATAATCTATTTTTGTATTAATACAAACTGGTACTACAATAAACATTATTAGAACAATAGTAATCTACAATCTTTCATGCGTGGTCAAAAGGATAGGAGTTATTGCTTTTATCTAATTCCTTAAATTACATGAACAGATAACAATAATTTTTTCTTTCCATTTCATTTACTTTTTCTTTTTCTTTTCATTAACTAAAAACTTTCCATTAACTAAAAGATTGACTTGTATTCTTTTCACGGTGCATGAAAGAATAGAAAAATGAAAGGATGTCTATCTTTATGTCAATATAAGTAGTCGATATACAATAAATCTAATTCGGTAAAGTAAATCAAAATTGTTGAGAATCATTTTAATATATGAAGACAAAAAAATAAGGAACGCCACTAATATATATCATAAAATATGTACATATTAGAAAACAAAATTATCGTGTGTGTAAATGTGTGTGGATTACTTTTCCCTCTTCCGTTTGTTTTTTGGTTCGTCCTGCAATATTTTCGCGATCTATAGTTTATTATTATATATTGTATACAGAAATTGTATACATACATTTTGTATATGTACAAACTAGGGCTCACAATCAGACAAAAGATTCGAACATATTGTATGTTCGATCTGTTCGAATAGTTCGAAGTAAAAAAAAAAGAACATCCAGTTCGGACAGTTTGAACTTAAGCAATGATCGGTCTGTAATATCAATTCGTTATGTCTGAAGTTCGGACAGTAAAGATTGAGTATTAACGCAGTATGTATTGGAAATAAAAGAGCAGTTTTTCACGAGTTTCACGAGCCTTTTTAAAACTGTCACATAAACTTAGGTTAAACTTTTAAACTTAGGTTTAAACTATAATAATATCGAACTTTCCGATCTGAAGTGAGTTCAAATGGTTCGAGCATATCTTCAATTCGAACTATTTGACGTTCGAACTTGAGGTTCGAACTGTCCGAACTATTCGATCACCTAATGTTTCCGAGCCCTAGTACAAACCAAACACACACATAAAGAATATAAACCAATTAGATTTATCAATATATCAAAATGAAAGACGTTAATGCCATAAAAAGGTGCAAAGTGTATGTACGTGAAAAAAGAATTTTCAATACTTATATATAGTAAATAAGAAAATAAAAGCAATTATATGTAATGAATTTAATATTTACAGATGTACATCAAGAATTTAAGCGTAACAGGTCTACTTATTATTTAACTTAAGATAATTGTACAATTGTCTGTGTAAACGTGAAACGCAATTCTCCAAATATTTTTTGTCTTTATGCAAATGAAAATATTTTTAATTAAATATATGTTATTATACGTCAATGTCTTTACACTTTGCGATATATGAAATATTATATTAAAATATTTTTCCAAAATTTACTCGATATTGTGCATGTCGATTATATATAGAAATAAGTAATAAAAATACTTTATCAATTTATTTTAGATACATTTACATACCATAATCAGTCAAAATTTTAGACTGTAGTGCCTTGTATATATTCTCCCCAAACGCAGTCATGTTAAATACAAACTAAAATATTTGATTTATGTGTTGTAAAATTTTGCTTTCAAATATTAATAACATATAAACAATTATAAGTAAGTCTCACAAATCTTGATGGTAATAAAATTTATAGATGTCTAGTCTCGTTCATATATACTTTTGGAATATGAAATAAAACTATTGCGAACAATCTTTTGTAAATTATTTCTTTCCCTAATTAATCTTTTTTTATAATTATGAATAATTATTTGTAGATTATATAAATAATCGATATATTTTTCAACTAGTATCTTTTTTATAAAAACAGTTATGTATATATTAAAACAGGTAATGCTATGTTTTAATGATTAATAACTAGTTTAAGAAAAATTATTTTTTAGTGAAAGATCCAAACAAGCTTTAGGAAAAAATCATAATTTGAATTTTAATTGAACAATAGTCACGATAAAAATAATTAATGCCTAATTAAATCTTTATTAAAGACATTACAAAAATTGATTTTTTTTTAATTTCTAGGCGAAACAAAAGCTTAGATTGTATAAAGCTAGAATTGATATATGTGCATATGTACAAGTATACATACAAGCTTAAAATCTGCAATCATAATTCAACAATTTATTTAATTTGTTAAAGAAGTTGTAGCTGCAAATTACAAGAAGATTTACAAATTAAAAAGAATGGTCCCTCTTGACCAGGTACATATGTTGAAGGAATAATATGGTATGTTCCTGCTGGTACATCTTCTAGTTCCAAATATACAAATCCAGATCTGTAAACAGAAATAAAGATAAATAGTAATATATATATATATATATAGAACATACGAGGTGTGGCTATTAAATAACGAGACTGACGCTGTAAAACATTTTATTTTAATTTCATACATATTTACTTATTATCACCTTCAATATACACCCCTCCTCTATCCCTACAACGTTCCATGCGAATCTTCCATTGTTCGAAACAGTGCTGGAAGTCTTCTTCTGTCAGCTCCTTCAGGACGCGTGCCGCTTTCTCTTTCACAACTCCAACGGACTCAAATCTTGTTCCTTTTAATGCAGATTTCACCTTAGGGAACAGATAGAAATTGCACGGCGCAAGATCCGGCGAATAAGGCGGATGGTCTAACACTGGGATGCTGTACTTGGCTAGAAACCTCTTGACAGACAATGCGGAATGAGCCGGCGTATTGTCTTGGTGGAGAATCCATGACTTGTCCTTCCACAATTCGGGTCGTTTTTTCCTTATTCTTTCACGGAGTTCAGCAAGAACGTGAAGGTAGTAATGTTGATTAATAGTTGACCTTAAGGAACCCAGTGAAGGTACACAATCCCATGAATATCGAAAAAAACAATCATCATTGCTTTGAATTTTGATTTGCTCATTCGAGCTTTTTTGGCTCTCGGTGAAGATGGGCTCTTCCAGTGCATGGATTGGCGCTTCGTTTCAGGATCATAAGTAAAAAACCACGATTCGTCACATGTTATTATCCTTTCCAATAAGTTTGGGTCATTTTCAATGGCATTCAAAGTGTCAGTACAAACATTTTTGCGAGCTTCTTGTTGTTCAAACGTGAGAATTTTAGGCACCATTTTGGCACACACTTTTCGCATGTTAAAATTGTTATGTAAAATTTGCCGTACGGATTCTTTGTCAATTCCTACAGTTTCAGCAATTGCACGAATACTTAACCGACGGTCAGATCGAACCAGATTACCGATTTTTTCGATATTGTCATCTGTTTTTGATGTGGAAGGGCGACCCAGGCGTGAATCATCTTCAACGTCTTCTTGGCCATCTTGAAAACGCTTAAACCACTCAAAAACACGTGCACGCGATAAACATTCATTGCCATACACTTCTTTCAATAAATTATAAGTTTCAGTAGCGGTTTTTCCAAGTTTCATGTGAAATTTCACAACAATTCGTTGCTCTATTGTTACACTTAACATTTTTCCGGCGAAACAAAAAAACAACTCTAATGCGAACTTAGGCTACGGCTAAACGGATTTGTTTACAGAAGCGAGAGGCACTGCATTCGAAAGAGAAGACTTCACGCTAAACAGCTGTCGGTCGCTGGCGTTAGGCGCATGCGTACTTCTTCTGTAGCAGTGTCAGTCTCGTTATTTAATAGCCACACCTCGTATAACAAGAATATCATTTACAGATGAAACAATCCAGATAAAGTACATACCTAAATGGTCCAGAACTTTTTGTTTTAAATGCAGTTACTGCATTTACATCGTTCAGTACGACGGTGTTAATATCAAAGCCTATTTGATACTGTTTAGGTCCTTTCAAAATAATTAATAAATAATTATTGTTATTAGCGCTTTCAAGCACTATTTGATATCGTGGATTATTCACATAAGTGGGATGATTGCCACATCCTCCTGCTGTGATGTTTTTCCATTGGCCTGTAACCTGTGAAAGATCATATTAATATGTAAATTGAGAATAATCTAAAAAAATTATGTAGAAAGAATCTAGAGATATGTTTATATAAATAATATACTTCTTTTTCATATTTATAAAGTTGAGGTATTTTCCGTAATATGAATGGACATGTTCCATATGCACGAAGTGTATAATAGATAGTGTTTGTTTTCTCATATTGAGATATGACCAAAGTATATTTTGCATCACTTTGATCTCCGAGTTTGATTTTACATAAATAATGTGGGCTATTTATTCTCACACCATCGATATACGGTGGTGGATCATCTAAACAGATTTTTATGACATATTTATTATTGATAGCTGAAAATAAACACTAAAATCGAATAGAAAAAATGTATTATATACTTACGTGGATAATATACTCTTTTTCCATCATTACGATAAATTAAAACTGTAATATATTCTTGATTTTGTCGAAAATCTGCTATGTCTGTAATATGTCTTGTAAGAAGTATCCAGACAGCACCAGATCCTTTACTCTGTATTTCCAATGAAAATTGTGGATTGTCACCAATATTGTATGCATCTCTTACAGGTCCAATACCAGCTTTCCACATTCTGTAATAAAATGAAATTACTTTGAACATATCACTGCTATAATATATGAAATGAGAAGGCAATTACATAATACAGATATACTAAAAGAGTTACATACTGATGTATGCAATAAGTATAATGAAATAATCCTGGATTCCAGTTCAAATAAAATACATCAAAGAACCGACATATACTGTCATAATCAATCCAAAAAACACCGTTATCAAATACCGAAGCAGATTCTGGATCATAATTCAATGTTTCCCTCAAATCCTGGGTCCAATGTTTTATATCAAGTTCAGAATAATTGCCTCTCCATCGCAAATGGGACCATGGGTTTTTTAATTGTAGTAATCTTTCTCCCTACATATATATTAATACAATTTAATTGAAGTTAGATACTTCATATTCTCTCTAAATGAATAAAAATGTGTATAACATGTTTAAAAACCTCAAAATTTTATTCATATTTATATTATTTATATTATTAGAATACATTTTTATATTACAAATATTAAATGGATAATTTTTTTGCTTTACTTACATTAATCTTTCTCACATCAAGAACAGCATATGCATGACTTGGTACAAGACCAGTACGATCTGCATCCAGATCTGATAACTCTCCTGTGGCTACAGTGACTAGCACATCTCCTTTATGAAGTCGTAATAGTAGTACATCAAATAAATTATCCTTATTAAAATCTACTTCATTTGGTCTTATCGCCCATCTTTCAGGTATCCAGCCAGTTAAGGCATGTAAATCTATATTCTGTAAAAGCAAATGTAATTTATTAAAAACATAGAAAAAATTAATGAGAAAATAAATAAAATTATAAAATGATTAACAGTTTAATGTTGAAGACGCAAACTTACACTATTTGATCCAGGAAAATCATAACCACCCATTACTTTCATATAAGCCTTCTCGAGTAAAGAAATCCAAAGCTCCCCACGATTGCTAGAGTAGGAACAGAGTAATTGGTTGTATCGGCTTGCAGGCAGAAGGTCATCTATTATTACTTTACGTGGAATGCCATTGATGTGTAGTTTCACCATGTATTTTCCTAATATTATATGTTCATCATTTCTAATATATAATAAATATTAAAGTATATGCGTTCTATGCAAGATGAATTCTTATATGAAGAATGATTATGCTCTTTAAATGTATCTCTCAATAGTATAATTTCAATTTAAAGAAAGCCAAGTGTGAATGTTTAAAACTGTATCTGTGTAAAAAACCAGCCACAAACAAAAATATAAGCATCAGATAAAGTGTTCGTACAAAATGTACCTCTTCCATGTTGCTTAATGTAAATATTCTTAGTGTATTATACGGAATATATACAATTAATAATACTTATGTTATATAGTAAGCCAATTCAAATAAACTAAACAATTACCAAATGGATTATACATAGGTTCTTTGTGTTTATTTTTGGGATAAATAATGGATGTTATGAGTCTTCGTCCAAACTTTTTCTCATATTGAGCACTCACAGCCAGGGAAGCAACAAATGAACAATCAGAAACTACCTAAAATATAAAAAATCAATTAGATATTACTCAAATGTGCTATAATTTCATTATTATTTGCATTGTTCTTAAGCTTGACAAACTAATAATGTAAAAACATATGTTTTTAATATTTGTTATGTTAATATGTGTTACTAACAGTCTGTTTTATACTGAAGTAATCAACATGATGGCCGATGACCATTTTAGGATCAGAATATAATTCTTCTGGTCGGCACCATCCAGCAAAATCAGGCTTTTGCTTTGGTGCTAGCTCCAATAACCCATCCTTATCAGTAAATGGAAAGGCATATTGGAACTTTTCAGCAAGATCGATACTCATAAATGGTACAAATTCATTATCATTTATATGTGAGCCATAAAGCAGTACTTTCTTTTCTTCTTCAGTATAATTAGTACTACCAATTACTTTGAGATGCCCACTGCTTCCCCGATGAAGAGAGGATCTGGCATCTCTTGCTGAAATTTATTCAAGTAATAAATATGTTACGCTTAAATATGTAGCGCTTTTATCCATTGCCTTTAAAATATTTACTACCTGGAGCAGTTGATGACGCATTTAATGGCTGTTCTGATTCTACTGGCTGTTCAGTATCTGGAAAACTACTTTCTGGTACAGATGGTAATTTAGCGAGACTTTTCATAACACCATTATCCTCGGTAGTTTTGATTCCCTTCAAAGACTCTGCTCGTTCAACAGCAAGTTTAACAAGATTCGTTAACTTCGCCTTTACTTCTGTGTCAGCAGTTTTCTGCAATATATCATACAGATCAAATTAAAAAATGTAATTGCTGTAATAATGTTATTAGAGTAGGAGGAATTGTGTTTACTGTGCTAAGGCCAAGTTCTGCAGCATCAGTATACAACTTGACTGCAATGTCTTTTAAACCTGCTTCATCCGCGTCTAATGCTTGGTTCATGAGAAATTTACATCTCTGTAATTCGGATTGATGTAAAGGTTCTGGCTTATGACTATTTTGTTCCTCCTCGTGAACTAAAAGTTTCAGAAACGAGATGTTCTGTTAAAAATGTTATTTATATGAGTCATGTTTCACAGTGCACGCTTACTGAGACGTTGTATCGATGAAATTCTCTCACGATACTCTGCAAGCTTATCTTCATACGTGCCATCTAATTGCAATCTAGTAAGAAGTTTAATAGTGATGTCATAATAATAAAGGGCTTGCTCGTATCGACCATTACTATCAAATTGCACAGCTCTACGTGCAGCAAGTCGCGCATCATCTAAGGTCTGCGTCATTTTAACGAGCAACGAAAAGAAATAATCCAAGATCCAGGTTCATTCGACAGTGTGCTGTGCTGCTTTAAAATTCCACGCAACTTCAATCTTCTGTTTTTCGTATTGTAGATTTCCGTCCCTACTAGAACAAAATACTACGATTTTACTTGAAATTTATATTCACTCATAAGAACTGTCATAAGAACTGAAGAGGCAAGGACATGACGAGATAAGATATAGGTCTGTTTTTTATAGCTGAACTAGTGTACAGTCTTCCCGAGTAGCAATTAATACTTGGCCAACTGTTGGCCACTGGAGATATAACATTGGCTCAATATTTTGTGCTACTTGGGTTTGTACTTAAAACTAAAATGTCATGAAATGTCTCGATACGATCACATCAATTGTTGGAGCATGCGCATCATATCTAAATATACCTGCATCACGACTGCATGTGTGTATGCATGTGCACGCGTTGGTATAATAGAGTAATCTTGCATATACATGTAGTGTAGATATATAGCATAGAATCGGGCTCAGGCCCGATTTACACAGTTAAATCATATATCTCTCTTTGTTTTTCCTTCAAATTAAACAAAGATAAACATAGGATTTAACTGTTAGTTACCAAGAAGTTGGAACAATCGGTCCATTAAAGCTTTACAACGTTCAGAACAGGGACGTAGCCAGGATCTTATTTCGCGGGGGAGGGGGGATTTTAAAACAATTAAAATCACAGATCAACTCATAACTTTTTTAATTAAATAAGATAACAATATTCATTCAGGACATTTTCTTTAGACCTTAAAGCATTTACCATTTCATTTCTCTCTCGGCTTTCAACCTTTCATTTTCATATTTGATTCCAAAATTTCGGGAGGGGGGGATTTATCCCTCTAATCCCCCCTCCTGGCTACGCCACTGGTTCAGAATTTTAATTTGTACAACCTCCTAGGCTGCGTTCAGATTCCCCACCCGGGTGTCCCCAGATATCATTTTATCCTTGTTGTTTACTGAATGTTAAACAAGGATAAAACGATACCTAAGGGCACTCGGGTGAGGAATCTGAACGCACCCCAAGAGATCTTATAGTGTAACACTATAGGATCTCTTGCAACCTCCTATTGGCAAAGTATGAGGAGAATATAAATTAAAATAAAAGATAATAGAAATTATAAAACTTCGAATATTGTAATTTCAAAATTTTTATCTACTATTTCTTTTGCTATCGACATTAGAATGAGCAAGACCGTGATGCCATCGCAACATACGCATATGCAATATGATGAATGCATTTATTGTATCTTTGTTAATTTTTGCTTTCTGCGAATCTAATAACTTCTGATTTTCGGGAATATGATTTTTTTCTTTTTGTCGATTTTGTGAATTTAGTAACTTTTAGCGGTTTTCAACTTTCATGACGGAGCATCATGAAAATTCGCCTTGACATTGACAATACATTTCCATAGTGTGCCAAGAAACGCCAAGAAGTTGACATATCTTACAGATGGAATTGGACTTATTTATCGAAGCAAAGCGGGAAAATGCGTGAAAGAATGCGGAACTTTTTAATATGGTACACAGATCCCAATTAAATAACTTTTCAAACGAACGCAACAACTACGAATTGATGCAAGTTGAATTTGTGTGACGTATTATAGGTTAATTATTCTATCGAGAAACGATTATATTATACCGGCTTGATTTTTGACATCCAAGAAGTATATAGATGATATGCAAAGAAGTAAAAGTTTTTGAATTAATCCTCACAAGTCATTGTAAAGATAATCAATCAAGATCATTATCAAGATCTTTATCAAGCAAATTAATATTTATTCTACCAACATCTGTTTATTTTTCGCGATAAAGAGGAAATTTTTATGAAGACGGTAGTCTCTTTACCAAAACTTTGTTTAATAGCTGTATAATAAAACCGTGTTTTAATTAATTATAGGAAATAGTAGGGAGAGCAACACGAACAAAGAAACACGGCATTAGACACGACACATGACAATAACAAGAATGAATAAAGAAATGCCGTTAAGTGTGGAATGGATACCACAAAACGCATATATGCACAATTCTTTGGATCATTTGCTGCCGGGAGATAGAAATCAGGACTTCTTAATCATAAAGCAAGAAGCAGAGTTCTTTCAAAGCAACCTAAATTCGCAATCTGTGCAAAACAAAGTCGTACATCTGCAAGTCTCAACTAAAGAGAAGGATAAGGAAACCAGGCAACAGAGCAGCTATTCGGATGCATTGACAACAGTAAGTTTTAATCTTTTATTCTATCTTTGTTACAAATAAATTATAGAAACAATGCGATAGCACTGGGATTATATGCTTAATTTAAGAATAAATGTTATTTTATTATTACTGATTAAATGTATATATATATATACATGTTAAATATATATATATATATATTTAATGTATTTATATATATAGAAAATCTAATTAAAACTATTCCATACATTTGTCTTCAGTCCTGTCAAACGGATTCTCTAAATCGATCGCCCAAAAGATTGACTGATGTTTCGGAGAAATTATATAATAAAGGACGCATTGACGTAATAGAGATGACAGTGGATTCAATATCCAATTATAAATATTTTTTCGTTTATGAAGATCAGTCTTCCAAGTTTGTTGTACTAAAGGCTCTCCGTAGCAATACAGCCAAAGAGGTTGCGACGAATCTGTTAGATGTATTGGGGATCATAGGGGCACCGCGAGTCTTACAGAGCGGCAATGGACGTAAGTTTGCTGAACAAGTTGTACATGAACTACGTTTGCTGTGGAATGATTTGTTCATACTACATGGGGACACATCTAAGTGTGAAGTTAGCTACAGGGATTTTAAGAGTTCACTCGAATCCTGGATGAGAAAAAATCCAACCAAAACCTGGTGCGAAGGACTAAACTTCATACAGATCGTTCACAATTCGACATATCGCTGTCAAAATGGCAAAGTTCCGTATGACATATTGTTTAGACGAAACGTACGTGAGAATTTTCAAGGTATAGAAAAAGATATGGAAAATCTAAGGGCAGAGGAAGAATGGATCAAACATTTGTCAGTTAAGAAGGATAGAGATGTAGCTGCAACGATGGAAGACACGCAGAGTACATCAAATAGTATTAATGTAATATTGCAATATAATGTACAATGTTGTATCTCAATATTATAAATATAACATAATGATTGAAATTATTTTATTTCGAATGTTTCAGCAGTGCGAAGAAAACGGAAACGTACGAGATACACAGAGTCAAAACGTACTTTTGAAAGCAGACGATGTAAATATGTTTAGTTACGTTAACGTGAAGAATGAATCTCTGGCGAATAATGTGCGCGCAATAGATTTAGCGTCTACAGATGAAATAGACATGAAGAATGAATTGAAAATCAACGAAGATACTCAATCCCTTAAATGCAAGTACTGTCAAAAGCAATACATGAAAATAGGGCATTTGAAGAATCATATGAGAACTCACAAAACGAAACAGGTTCTCCATTGTAAGCTGTGCAATAAAACATTTAGCGTTCCAAGATTGTACGCGAAGCATATGAAGCAGTCACATGGACAAGATAAATTAGCCGATGATGAAAGAGAGGTACCGGTCAGTAGAAATACGAGAAAAAACGCCGATGCATTGACGGCTATATCTAACAAGGAAAGATCTGTGATTCAAACAAAACACGAGACATCTGATCAAGAAACAATGAATGAAGATTGTGATTCGTCGCTCGACACGAAAGAATCTTCTGGCAAGACTAGGAAGAGCTCCAACCAAACTGGTAGACGAAAGGTACCTGCAGAGAGCCGTCTGTCGAAGATACAATCCTTAAAGTGTACGTATTGCAAGCAAAAATTCAGCTTTCCGAGCGTGCTGGAAAGACATATGCGATCGCACACAAATGAACGGCCATACGTGTGCGAGGTGTGTAACAAAAGCTTCAAACAACTGGGCCACCTCAGCCAGCACTCGCTGACCCATCATGACTATCGTTCGTTCCAGTGCACAGTATGTGGCGTAAAGTTCGATTCACTGGATTTGCTGAAGCAACATGCGCACTCGCATAAAGGTGATACGACGACGACAACCTCCAAGATCCGCGACGTCTATCGTCTGTTCGAGTGCGACAGCTGCAAAAAGGTGTTCACGACAAAGAGCGTGCTGGAGCGGCATATATTCACGCACACGCAGGAACGTCAATATGACTGTAAAGTATGCGGCAAGCGATTCAAGCAAGCCGGTCATGTCAAGTCACACATGCTGGTGCATACGGGCGAACGTCGCTTTCAGTGCACTGTATGTTCAAAACGTTTCAGTCTGTCAAACTCGCTGAAGAAGCATATGTATGTGCACAATGGCGAGAAGCCATACCAGTGCGATGTGTGTGGTGCACGTTTCCTCGAGAAGCGCAATCTCAACGGCCACTTGCTGACGCACACCAACGAGCGTCCGTACTGCTGCAAGATCTGCGGCAAACGATACACCCTGGCGGACACTCTGCGTCGGCACGTCAGTGCCGCGCACGAGGACGGTCGTACGTATCAATGTGAGATCTGTGCCAAGATGTTCAAGCAATTGGCACATTTGTCAGTGCATAAAAAGGTGCACAACGACGAACGACCGTTCCAGTGTCACTTGTGCGAGAAGAACTTCAAGCACAAGAACGTGCTCAAGTCACACCTGGCGATCCACGCGAACGTACGGCCGTTCGAATGCGACGTGTGCAAGGCGACATTCGTCAGGAAGACAAATCTGCAGACGCACATCTCATCCGCGCACATGAACGAGCGTCCGTATACCTGTACCATCTGCGGCAAGCGCTTCAAGCAGATCAGTCATCTGAACGGCCACGTGGTCGTGCACAGCAATCTGATGCCCTACAAGTGCGATTACTGCGACCGTCGGTGTAATCGACTCGACAATCTGAAGAAGCATATGCGGCTCCATACGAAAAATAAAGAGTGAAAGAAACATGACAAATCCTTGGCGAATTAATATCTTGTACGAGAGACCCGAACGGGGTAGTAGAGCTAATAAAAAAAGGTAGCAATCAGCACGAATAAGATATTATCGCGTTAGATTCTTTTAGTGCAGAACTGAATCTTCTGAATGAACACTATTTGCAAATACTAATATAAAATATGAAACATTATCGGGTATAATTATTTTAAGTTTCGCCAAATTACTGGTTCGAAATAAATTCCCGATAAAAAATTATATACATATAGCGAAATCTTAAAGAATGCACGATTGGAGTAACGAGGGACATTGCACAGAATATTGTACATAGTATTTTCTTTTTTATTCGTTTGTTGCTTCCAATTTAATTCAAATATCGCGAGAGATATTATTTATATTATAACTTATATTTTAATATCGTTTTAATTATATTTATGAGGCATTCTCTGTCAAAAAAGCCACCACCCCTTCAATTTTTAGATAAAATGTTCTAAAAGGGCTTAAAATTTTCGTTGAAATAACCATTTTTCGATGCCGTATGGCCTTTTTGAAAATTTAAAATGGCGAACTTATGCCAGAGTGATCACTTGATCTTAGGAAGAAATTCATTTCTGAATAAAGTTGAATATTAGACCATTAAAATCGACTTGTTATTAGCTTTTGCATTTATTTGTTAGATTAGAATATTCACAGTTTAGCAGATGCGAATATCAGTCTGTAATATTATATCATTGCTTCTTATAAAGTGCACGTTTATTCACAATATCATTAATTTTTTCAATGGTTTTTTCTATTCTAGTCGCGATTCTGGATCCGCCATTTTGAATTTTTAAAAAGGCCATACGGCATCGAAAAATGGTTATTTCAACGAAAATTTTAAGCCTTTTTAGAGCATTTTATCTAAAAAATTGAAGTGGGCAGGGGTGGTGGCTTTTTTGACAGAGAAAAAAAGCCCCTTATATATAATTATTATTGCAATTTGCTATGCTGTATAGTATAAGTATCTTAACTATGTTTTCTAAATATTTTTATGTGTAATATATTGCGTAATATGTAGGTGTAAAATATTTTCTCTTTGTGCAGTTTACAGAATGCTGACTGTTCGACTTATAGCGATATAAGCTTTTAAATTTTATACTTAGGTATGTAGACACATAAAATGTCGATCTTTAATTAAATATATATGTACTATATATAAGTGAATTTTTATTAAACTGTTTTTTATATTTGCATGTACTTAAAGCAGGCAGACTGAAAATGTTTAACAGAATTATTAATTATATAAGTCATCTTTTTCTAAATAAGTCATATAAAACTTATATTATTATTGTCCTATCATTACATTAAAGAGACATTTGTGTAAAGGAGACACTTTTAAATTAATAGTATTTTATAATAATATATATGAATACTTATTGCTCAATAAATTACTTAAAAATGTCAAAGGATTGATGGATTTTAATCATTTATAATATATATATAAAACATACACGCTTCCAAATATCTTAGAATGAAAATAAAAAATGCGATAATGAAGTTGAAAGTCTTCGTTATATAACAATTGTAATGTGTCCAAAAATTTAAGAAAATTTATCTCAAAATTAAGAAGGAAAAATCTTTTATTATAATTTTTTAAAAATTAAAAGATAAGATTGAAAATTTAACAGCTATTGTACATACATATTAACTATTGGATATTGATGGAAATGCCAATGTGCTATCAATATTGGCAATTGATGGAAATGCCAATGCGCTGTCAATATTGATAATACAATTGAAGGAAATACCAATGTGTTATCAATATTGTACATTTATGATGATGCTATTTCATATATATATATATATATATATATCGAATTGCTATTTATCGCATATTGGTATTAATATATAATATTAATTCTAATATTATGTTTTAATATTTGTAATACTAATAATAATATATGTAATTATATTCATTTTTTTTTTGACACTGTATACATTATATACATACGCAGATATCGCGGTCAATTGTGCAGCAATTGCGCGTGTAACATTTCGCACGAGGGTGAGGTGGGGGGGGAGGGAGTTGGATCTTGGGAACTGTGAGGAATGAGAGGAGGTTAGGTTTTGGAACGTTCGTCACGGGGTCGATTGTTCTGTCGGCGACAATATGGGGTACAAGAGGAGGTTAGGATTCGGGACGTTTTTCACCGTTCTGATCGTGCTGGCGGCAATCTATTACCGCAACACCGACGATGTCCTGCAAAAACGATTGCTGACCCTGTTGCACGGCCTCGAGAAGCTCGAAAATAAGTACGTTATCACCAGGAGGCCGAAAGTCGCCATAGGTTATGGTGTGTGCACCGACGTCTTCATCGAGGCGAAACACCTGCTAAGATACTCGGATGAGGTTGGCCGACCTGAGCACTTTGACGAAATCAACACCGAGCTTGAACTGCTAAAGAGCTTCGCCTATTATTTTCGCCATGGAGCTGCGGCCGAGTAAGTTCAGTCTGAGTTTTGTTATCATTTTGACACAAGTTGTTAGATAAGTATATGTAGCAGGAAGTACATGATGTTTGTGGTTAATAATTTAGTAGGAAGTGCATGATGTTTGCGGTTAATAATTAAGTATAGTATAGTATTACTATAGAACATGTCAATTATTTTGAATATATTAATTATATCTGTAATTATACTATTATATAAATTAATCACATTTGATAGACTGATTGATTGACAGTTACATTTTACATGAAATGTGTTAAGATACAAAAAGATGTTTAATAGTATTAGAAGATCTGGATCACAAATGCCACATGATTGACAAAATTATTCTGCTAATATTGATTGGAACGTTTCGTTGAGTAAATAAGTACATTAAAATTGCAATTAGCTTTTTTCAGACAGCCATGGATGTTTCCATTACTTAAACATCTTACATGATTGTCGAGGTTTATTACATTCTAAATCATCATATATGTTATACATTATAATCACACAGTTATAATCGTTATAGCTATCTTACATAGAGTGACGGAAGCTTTTCTCCGCAGACGCTATATGGCAAACAGAACTTTATTCGACGAATTGGTGTCGAAAGCACGCTCGTTTCCTTCGTCTTACTCGACAATCGGAGGAAATGCAGCAGTTATGGCGATGCGATTCGCGCGGGAGGGATGCGACGTGACTCTCGCCGCTAAGATGACTAAATCCTTATATCAGATGATCCCACAAATGATAAATATAGTAGGCGGCGAGGTGAAACGCGACGATATTCACCTAATCATGGAATATAAGCACGGTGAGGTGTGGGGTCCTTATTCCAGTGCAAGAGCAAACAGGTACTGATAATAATAAAAAAATAACAGATAAAAGTAATAAGATAAATACATGTATGATCAAGTAAATAATGATAAGCAAACCGATGGAGAACTGCATTCTTTTACATCTTTTTCTAGATATATTGTTCACAACGACATAAATAATCCAATGATTAGCTCATTCAATGCCTTCGACAAAGTTCTGGGAACATATGATCCCGATTTATTGGTAGTCAGCGGCCTCCAGATGATGGACAATTATCCATTTCGGGAAGGTAGTTTTTCTATCACCGAATATATCCGCGATCATATATTAAATCAAGTCTTCACATTAACGCAATTTTACAGACAAACGCAAAAACCTGCTTATGAACGTAAAGAAGCAGATGGTTGAACGTCCGAGTTCTACCAGAATTCATTTCGAGATGGCCTCATTCGCCGAGGATAAATTGCTCTTTGAGTTATGCGATTTGGTAGTTCCTTTTGCCGATAGTTTAGGGATGAACGAACAGGAAATAGCGAATCTGTACAATACTATGTACTACGGTAATATTTCATTAGTAGCCAATTCGACACCACGTGTCGCAACAGTGTTGGATCAGATGAGAACGTTGTTCAAACTCATACGCCTAAGAGGCAAGTCAATCGCGAATTCTAGAGAGCTTACAAGAATTCACGTGCATACGCTGGCGTACCAAGCCATATTCACTGTCAAAGATTCTGTTTGGAAAAATACTATGGCTGCTGCAGCCAAAGCATCGCTGACTGCACATAGACACGTATGCGCATCGAGTAATGTAAGTATCATTCAGACGAATATGAATAACTTAAGAATGATTCATAAATGTGTTACTATTTCTAATGAGCCCAAATTATAGTTACTAAATCCGCCACTTTCTTTCGAATGGAACTTTAAAAATTATCAGACACACATATATGGCACTTATTGAATTTATGTATTAAAATGTACTGTATATGTGCAATAGATTGTCCTACGTTCGATGATTTCCAAATTATTTAATCTTATGCAGGTCGATGTGAAGAAAGCGACATTGATCATGGACGATAGTTTCTCGACTTCTATCAATGACGGTACTCGAATAGCATTGAACATCGACAAACCGGTATCTTGTTGGAATGAGATACTGAAAGTGGAGCAGGAAGATATTTCTATTCAGGTGTGCGTCGCTCCCGTGTTGGTTTGCACACAAGCTAGTCAGACGGCAGGTGGCGGGGACAACATTTCTAGCGCTGGCCTAGTACTTCAGATCTAAAGTATGAACGATACGACGGGATCGTCTTACTACACCGCCGTGTTCGCATTACGAATTGTATCTCCACTGCGTATACATAGACGACGAACAAAGATCCTAAAGTAGGCCTTTAATCATGTTTGTAGCACGTGAGAATCTACATTGATTTTTACATTCCATTTGACTGCAAGAAAGATAGAGACTGGATACACAGGACTAATTACACATCGCTAAATTGTATAAAGCACGATTTAATTCTTTTATGCACTCGTGTGCGTTTTGTCGAATCGTGACGCTCTGCCTAATACGATTATCGATAGTAATTTGGTACTAATGTCAATATTTGCGGACATTGCATTGTTATTCTCGCATTTAGACTAATTTTAATCGAAAGAAGTTCATTCCGATATTGTATTATGTAAGCTAATCAATGCTGTGGTAGATTAAGCGTTTTTACAAGAATACGATTAACGAAATCGAAAACAGTGAGATTTCCTGAGTACTGAAAACTTGAGTAAAAATGGATATTTAAGAATTGGATAGTGCCATATGATCTATATTTCAATAGCAATAGTTTCAACAATTTCGCAGCAATAGTTATGATGTATTAACTTTGAAAATCAGAGACAACGTGATATTATCTTTAGAAATTGATCGTAAGACTAAACTTAAAGGAACAGAAAGATTAAAGAGACAGAGTGGTTCAAAAAAAGAAAAAAAATATTTAATCTTGGGAAATGTCACATATAAATGTCTCCAATGTTACGATCTTACATTCCATGTTCAAGTCTGTTATCCTTATATCTAAAAAAATCGCCGTGAACATCTTCTTTTACATTTGAAAGTGTATTGTACATATACAGCATAAGCTTGAAAGTTACGGATTTGCAATATCAAAGATATACAATAATAATGTTGTGATACACAATGTGAAATTGCATCTTTTATTGATATTACACACATATCTCGTTTTATCTTTTGACTTGTGCATTGACAACATTCCATGTCATTCAAATTTATCGATTTTCAACAAATACTGTTTATAACTGTTATTAAGAGCTAGATGAAGTTTAAAACTATTATACGTCAATTGTTGCTGGCACTGATGTTAAGATGTGATATTGATTGTGCAATAGTATTTCATGAATTCCAAAACAAAAAAGCGACGAAAATATATTATCAAACGAAAAAGACAGTTACGGTGTTAACGAGATAACAAACATTACAATCTAGCGGACAATTTGTAAGTTCTACTGTATATCATTAAGTAATCTTTACAGACCGTACACATCGCTTAAACTGATGCCAGACCTATGCGCGATTCGTGAATCATGGCGCTAACTTATATATTCACAGTATTTCAGAATCATCTCCATCTTGACCTGGATAGTTTTACTTCTTTTTTTCTTCCTTTTTTTATATTCGTTTTCAAAACATGTGTGATATAGTTACCGATGAAATGTCTATCATACATCATGAAAATTAATGATAAACGGATCAATGACCAATCTTTCCTATCGCGGCATAAGAATTCTTCTTGTATGTGAATCGGGAGCATCATATGTCAATATAAACTCATAAATCGCAAGCGTGATTTACAAGGTCGTATCTCCCTCGTCGATACCCAGCATGCGAAGGTCATCAGGTCCGGGTTGTGTGTCCGCTTCTGCCTCTTGCATAATTTCGGGTGGCGGTTGATCCATGTACTCAGGACCATATCCTACGCAACCCAACATACTGTACATCGAAGAATACATGATGTTAGACTCCTGGCTCTGTTGCTGCTGTTGCTGTTTAGTCTCCGCTATCTCTTCCTTAGGAAAGATTATATTGAGAGCTTCTTGTAGATCATCCGGCAATGGAATGCTCGGGTCTGCCGAACGCTTTTCCGACGGTTCCGGTATGTCGGCCACATCGGAATGCGATGATGTTACAGCGCCCGAGTCTACTACTGTCGGTATCGGCGGCGGCGGCGGATTCTGATGATTCTGCACGAAGCCCGGGTTCGGTATCGGTGGCGGCTGCGTCATGAAAGCAGCAGGCGGCACAGCTTGACGAGGCGGGAATCTCGGTGGTGCCTGAACGAACGGTGGTGGATTCGACAGGAACGGCGGAGGCGGTCGATTTGGCGTAAAATGCGGCGCCGGTAATGTACTTTGCACCGGCGGCGGTCTACTTTGTACTGCTGATTGCTGTTGTTGACTCGGAGTGAAGCTGGGCGGTGGTCTATTCAGTGGCGGCGGTGGATGTGGGGGTAACGGCAGTTTCGACACGCTCGAAGTTTGCTGCTGTTGTTGCTGTGGTTGTTTCTGCTGTTCCACTATGACCGGCTGTTCTTCTATGACCGTTTCCTCAGATTGATCGTCTATCTCCATGTCAACCACCTGCGGGGTCGGTTTGCTCTCGTTCAGCACGGGCGGCGGAGGTGCTACTAAAATCTTCATAGGCTGATTGTTAGTTTTGCTTGCCAATGAAGTCGCAGCGCTGCTGTTATTCAGATTTATTGGAGTAGCTAGTTTCGTGATATGCACAACACCGGGTGGATTGATAATCTCATTGGGTACCTTCGGCGTGTCCTCGAACTTGCTTTGTTGATAGGGCAGTGGAGCAATGTCCTTCTCCGGTAACTTCGGCTCTTCGGCCTTTTTCTTGAACAGAGGCAATCTGCCGATGAACGGTAACTTGCCTTTGGCCGCCACTTGCGGCGCGGACTTCTTGCTCGGGACGGCACCTTTTTTTGACTTAGATTCGCTTGATTTCTTGTCAAATTTGGACTCGTCGTTCGATGAATTGTCGTTATCTCCTCGCCTGTCTTTGCTGTACTTGTCGTAGCTTCTCTTGGGGCTACTGTCGCGCCAATTTCTATCGCGCCTCGGAGAATCGTTGCTGTCTCTATCCCTATCTCTCTTTCGACGGTCATCATAGTAATCACGGTCGCGGTCACGGTCACGGTCCCTGTCTCTATCCCTATCACGATCTCTGTCGCGACGGCTTCTCCTCTCATATCTACTGTATTTACGATCGCGATCATCTTTGTAACGATCTCTTTCACGATCCCTTTCCTCTTCTTTCTCTATTGATTTACTTTCGGGCGGCTTCACTGTCATATTCACTTGCTGCTTAGTCCAGAATCCCATGTGCGGCTTTGGCATCTCCTCCGGTTTCGGCAGCTCGATCGGTTTATTTGTAGCGATCGGTTGTGATTGCTTCTCTTCTTCTTTCTTTATCCAGAACGGTTTGGGTGGCTCCTTTGGACCCCAAACCTCCAAGTCCTCTGATTTCTTCGAATAGATATCCTGCTGTAAGTCCTCTTCCTCCTCTTCCATCTTCTCCTGACTCACCTTGCGACTTTTCATCTCCTCCTCCTGTTTAGCTTTCAATTTGTCCCTGATCGAGTTCAGAAGCTGTCTATCGTCTGCCTCCGCTGGATGTTGCTCGGGCAGTGGTGATTGAGTCATCTGTGGCGGTGCCTTCGACCAGTTATGTCCCTTCAGTTTTATACGTTGATAATCTATCTCCTCATTCAAAATCGCCTGCGTAGACGCTTTCATCTTGTTTCGCATTGCCACACGTATACTCTTAGTGGTATCCTGATCGGATTCTGTATCGGAATTCTCTGACTCGCTTGATGTATCACTAGCACTGCTTCTATTTCTGCGTTTCTTAGCTTTCTTCGATTTTTTCTTGTTCTTCTTCGATTTCTTCGATTTTATCGGCGGATCGTCATCCTTCTGCTTTTGCAATTCCAACTGTATCTGCTTGTGCTTTTCCTCGGAGAACGCCTTTTCTCTATCGGCCATCCAGTCAGTTTCCCAATGCGGATTTTGCTCCACAAAGCGCTGAACAACATGAACAACATATTCAATTGAATTATTTGCATTGAGTATTATGTAATTTATGTAAAAAAGATATTGAGCAAAAGTTATCTTTTTACTATAAATTCTATTTTAAATTGTTTTAAATAACTATTTTGATTAATAAAAATTACTTTAAAAAATTATTTATAATTGTAATTCTGTTTTGCAAGTAAAATATTTTGCTCCAATCGAATTATATATTATTAAGCATTATTTATGGAAAAATTACTTACGGAAAAATTCTCGGAATGACGTTTAGACTTCAGATGCAGACTAGCACAGTGAAGATCCCCTATCCAGGAGTCGCAAAGTTTGCAATACCAGGCCGTGGCTGCGCTGAAGAACTGTAGCCCTATAATCAAACAACCCTGCAGTTAGCATTATTTAAGCTTCAAAGCGGGTAAGCATTATAAGTTCATAAAGAATGACCTTATATTCTGCCACGACACATTCATGTCACTGAAAACAAAAATAATATATTAAAAGATGTTTAATATAAATGGCTGATTATATTAAATTCCTTTGTGTATTCCCACGATGATCTGTAGAAAAACAGAAAGAGGGAAGGAAAGAAAAAATCAATTTTATTTCTCAGAAATGTTATGTATACATGGTACAGATAATAATGCATATAAATATATACATAGATAAATAAAAGTACATTATATTTTTATATGAATATATTGCAATTGCTTATTTTTAATCATTTCTGAGATTTAAGGCCTTTCTATTGAATATATGATTTGTTTGTAATGTGACAACTATATACCCAAGTTTATATGAAGGGGCACTTGCAGTATATTTTACAAACAGTTAATACAATTTGTTTAAATAAATTAATAATATTGAAAAGATAATACACATTGTAATATAAATCATAATGGTAACTTTCTTCGCATAACTTCACTAAAACTTACACATATGTATATATACATCTCAGTTATAAGCAACAACACAAAATGCTTTATATATTTTTTTTTATCTTATATGTCATTACTTTTTGTCAAGTAATGCACTCCACGATGATAAGAATACATCTACTCCAGAAGATAGCTGATCACCCTAAATTGTGTAAAACGTAGTGTTGTGAAAAATAAAATTATAGACACGTGATCACGATAAAGTGATATTGCCAGAAAGTCGGCTCGGAAAGTGCGCTTCTTGAATCCAGATAAAATCCAATGCATTGCTGTGGTGTTTGCGACATTGCTAGAAAATTTGTAGTCGTCAAGATCGTCTTGACGTATACGATATTTATCATATATTTCCAAAGTATTATAAGATACAAATTAAAATTACTGGTTTTAACGTTTTGATGGCGTCACGTTCAATGGTATCACGAACGTTCTGACTTACTTAGGACAGACAAATTTTCAAGCAATTCATAATTGTTGATCTCTTCAATACATACCGAACACCACAGTTATCTGTGCACAAGCTACGGAATTATATTCTATTAGTAATTGCCCACTGTAATTGATCTTACCTTTGATAGGTGTTCTTTTCGTCGGTAGTCCAGGATAATAGGGTACTTCTTTTTCTGTCCCTTCGCCATTTCGCTCATGCCATGGCATATCAACAATCTTGCATTCCTATCATATAAAATAGAATATTAGTAAAAACAGACTTGATATCAGGCGCAAGAAACTCGGTACTCTTTTTTTTCTTTAATAAAATATTGATATATGGTACATCAAAAATCACATTATGTACCAAGTACCTGCTTGTTGTGATCGTTAATATATCCAGTTACAAATATTGAACTACAAATACATATATAGCTTTAATTATAAATCCATTTTTTTTAATTATACAAAGCAATATATATGTAATTTTTTTTCTTCTACCTGTTCTCTATAGTAACTAACAATTTATATTATTTGTACAAGAATCTCTAGATCTATTTTCTCTAACATTTGATTATTTCAGCATCTCCATCTGCTTTATGATTGTATTGCTCAAAAATATTACTTACTAAACAAGCCTCTTTGTGTTCATTGCTATGTAGATGATTTAAATATTCCTTTGCTGTTTTGGGAAAGATATCGCAGACTTTACACCAATGCATTTCAGGATCGTAGTGAACGAAATTGTACATTGGCTTATCCTCCGATGATCTTCTCTCCCTAATATCTCTTTCTGCTTTGGATTCCTTATCTGAATCGGAAGCTGATGATCTGTCGGGCGAAGGAGACTTCCCTTTTGGAAAGTCTTCCTTTGGACTTTTCGAACGCTTATTCAATTCTAGCTTAAACTTGCTCTTCAGATCGTCCACGGTAACTTTGTCACCAATAATACCAGTGAGCATATCGATGACATTGTGAATAGACTTCATTTTATTTTGTATCTCAATCTGCAAACACATTTAATTCAGATAAATACCAATCACAAAGAAACGTACCAATAAAAATACATATGTTAATTTACCTGCAATTTCTGATTTTCCTTTAAAATTCGATTATTTTCGCGGCCACCCTCCTTCCCTATCTCATCACATTGCTGACGCAGAATTTCCAGTTCGCGTTGCAACGTGGCAGATTTCTTAACATATTCCTCTCGTTGCTTGGCCAATGTCGCTTTCTGCTGTTTCACCTCAGCTGCGATTGCTGTTAGGTGTTCAATTTAAAGAGTTTAAAGATTGTATAGAGAAATACCGATTCTTATTATTAAACATACAGAAACTATTATGTTAGTTAAATAAATATTAATGTAAATATTAAATAGATATTAAATAGATAATTAAATAAATATTACTTTGGATATATTGTAAAATAAAAAGAAAATTGCAAACCTTCTTTCTTGACATCTTCAGGTCTTGTTAAGGATGTCACTAAGCCTGAAGAACCGCTGTCAATCGGCCTCGATGATTCCTGTTGCGGTGTCAACGAAGGAGGAGGCGGTGCTTGCTGATTGTTATACGACACTTGACTTCCTTGCCAGTTAGGTGGTGGGTAATCCTAACAGAATTAATACATCCAATCAATCTCATGTCATTCAATGGCATTCTTATCGACCCTTACCTTTATCAGACGATACTCAAATGAGGACTTTGGCTAATACATGGAAGTCTTGACGATGTAACGGTGTGGTCAATATTATGGGTTTCCAATATCAATGCCAGTAATATATATAACGCGAATATTATACTTACTGAGAGATTCACAATATTGCAATACAGAGAAGTGTAATCGTAACGCTCCAAGAGAGCGGAAACAAATATGCTACCGAATATAAATCATAATCGGTAACATAGTAGTACAATTATTTCTGAAATGCTTTGCAAAAGTGCGCAATAGTTTTAAGAGACCACGAGTACGTGCTCTAGTATTAGAATATGCATTGTTTTCGAATATTCACATTGTTTTGAAAAACAATCAATCCTTCCTCTAAATAAAGCTAAGAGTGTATTAATCTTTTTTTTAAACAATAAGTACAACTTACACTTCGATAGCCAGCAGGTTGTTGATAACTGTAGTCATAACCTGGACCATAGTTGTAACCATAATTGTTATATCCCTGGTTGTACGCAGAGATAGGTGGTGGCGGCTGACTTGTGTTTGGTGGAGGTGCCTATATAAGTGAAACACAAAGCAATATACAAAATATACAACAAAGTCAACTGATATAATTAATAAGACACAATGTTGTACCTTGTTCATAAAAAAGAGAAAGTCTATCAAATTTACAAAGCTGTTTATACCTGGTATTGATTATGTACCGCTGAAACATAACCAGTAGGATTGTTCGGATTGGGTACAGAACTTTGGGTCTGAGATGGAGGAGCTTGCTGTTTCCAATCTTGCGATCTGCTAGAGTCCTTCCGTCTTCTATCTCTGGAGCTCGAACGAGATCTTCTGTCTCTAGAGCGAGACCTGCGATATCTATTTCGTCTTGGAGACGGCGATCGATCGTACTTCCTTCTTCTTCTGGCATGCGAGGAATCGTCTGAATCGGCGCTGGGGCTTCTAGGGCCCTTGCGCCTTGATTCAGACTCCATTGCTTGCTTCAAGTCTCCTGTACAACAAATATTTCCACTATATTCATCATACATCAACAAAAATTCCAGGGCTTGATGCAACCAGGTAGATTTCATCAACATTACAATATAACTTTATACTTAAAACGAATCAAAAATTCACGTATGGATCCACCCTGTTCGCTCTCGAGGTTAAGGTGATAAGATGTAAGTTTTATTTATTTATCATCTCTTTTAATATTTATCGCGATAGGAATGGAAGGCTCACGAGACGAGACAAGTCCGACTGATCCGTTTTCGGACGTGATCTCGTACGCAAGGCGGATTTTACGAATCGCGAGCCTGTCTCTCGACTTAGCCTCCCGGTTCAGCTCGGCGAGGCTCGTCTCGCGAGAGACGTCAAACGCGCGACGGATTTCGGGCGTCACGCTGCAGCCATTGCTATCGCCTCGAGACGGAGAGTCGGCATCGGGTTGGAAACACGTCGACCATGCGGCCTCACCTCTGCTCGAAGGCGTGTCCCTCGTTCGCTCGTCAAATCGTGCGGACGGCGCGACCAGCTGAAATTGAAACACGCGTCAACAATCGTCGAGAACGCCGCTGGCACATCACATGCCGCAACCTCGCGGCCGGAGATCACGAAATCGAAGTGGATCGAGGAAACCGAGACTAGCCGAAACGTGACGATGGCCGTCGCGTCGCATGGACGACGTATCTCACGTATCACGCATCATCCAATTCGGACAACTCGAGCCGATAACCACGGTCGATAATCGCACTGGGTCTGTTCTGCGGAGGATCAATTGCATCATATTGCATTTCAAAAGAAATAGAATATACAATTAGATATAAAGAGAAAAAAACGGAAAAACGAAAAATGCAAGAAATTCCAAAAATCGACAAATTCGTGAGATTGAACGGAGTGTGAAAGCTTCGACCAATCGGGTGCTCGCTACGTACGCACGGAACTTAGCCTGAGAATTTCATTGGTCGAGACGCTGCGTCGCATCTATTTGTTGCCGCTATCTCTCCCGCGCCGTTTTCGGTCCACGAATATAAAAAACACTGTCGCTCGAACGGCAAGAGGAATGGAGCAACGTTAACGAATCCTCGCGTGACACGCAGATCGCCGGGAGAAGGTAGGATGCGATCGATAAATAAAATAAAATAGAGGCGAATCGCGCGCGCAATTGGCTGCTGTTGAATCTTTCGAACTTTGGGCGTTCGCGCGCGGATCCGTTTCGGAAGATTTTAAGATATCCGAGGATTGAAAGAAGAAAGCTAAGCTTCCTTCCTCCCGGATACCCAATTGGGCGTGAGGAAAAAGAAGAAGCTTCCTTCCCCCAAGGAGGTTAATCTGAATCAGCTGATCCTTTTACTTTATGATACTGGACTAGTTTACATCAAATTTCACTCGCGCGACCTGACCTATACCCTGACCTAAAATAGGCTTCTAACGAAACGTTTACACCATGTAGACCTATGATACTTTTAGGTCAAATATAGGTCTCATTGGTAAAAATTTAGTCCTCGTGTCAATGCCATTTGTTGAACAAGATAAAAATATACTTTAGAATGTGAGATACGATTAATAAATTGCTGGTTATGTCGTATTTACGTATAAATTGCACATCAACGTTGCGGTTTTGTGTTCAATAATTACTATCGACAACTAAACTTGATGGAAAATTTGATTTTTCTACAAAAAACTTATAAACGCAGAGGCATCTATCAGTATTTATTGGTACACTCTACACACTTTATGCTGGGTCTACAATGCGAGTCCCAGATGGTCTCAGAGTCGTAAGTCGTAAGAAATTGACCAATCACAATCGAATTTGAGGAGAATAATTGACTGAGATTGGTCAATTTCTTACGACTTACGACTCTGGGACCATCTGAGACTCGCATTGTAGACCCAGCATCACATTGTAGACCCCGCATTAGACGATCATTGGGTTACCTGAGTTTACACGCGTTACATCATGCGATCTAATAAGTTAGGTCAGGGCACGTAAAAAAGAGACCTGACCCAAGCCAGGTTGAGTCAACAACTGGCTATAGGTCGAATATAGAGTATAGGTCAAATATAGGGTATAGGTCGAATATAGGGTATAGGTCACGACCTAAACGCATGGTATAAACTAGTCTACTGTAGATATCCGGCCCTTTTATTTGGGCCGGATATCTATTTGGGGAATAAAAAGAAAATGTCTGAGGATTGAAAGACGAAAGTAAGCTTCCTTCCTCCCGGATATCCAATTGGGGGTGAAGAAGAAGAAGAAGAAGAAGCTTCCTTCCCCGAAGAGGTTAATCTGGATCAGCGATCTTTTTACTTCGTGGTACTGTAGCTTTTTTATTTGGACAGGATATCCATTTGGGGAATAAAAAGAAGAAAATGTCCGAGGATTGAAAGAAGAAAGCTTTCTTCCTCCCGGATATTCAATTGAGGGTGAAGAACAAGAAGAAAAGAAGAAGCTTCCTTCCTCCGAGGAAGCTTAATCCCAGTGAGAAATGACTCATCGAATTGATGAGTTCAATTTGTCATTTCTCACTGCGATCTGGATCAGCTGATTCTTTTACTTCGTGGTACTGTAGCCCTTTTATTTGGGCCAAATATCTACCCAGACAGCACACGGATATTCGAAGGACATCTATAAGACGTCCTTTAAGGATATTGAGGATATCTGTAAGCCATCTGTTTTACGTCCTTCGGACATTCTATGGACACTCATGATATATCCGTTTATGAAATTGGTGGACGTGATAAGGCTCAGACACAATGAAAGGAATAAGGAACAAGGAATTAAACATAGAGAATTGGGATGTGGAAGAAGGAAGATATTTTCCTTCTTCCACATCCCAATTCTCTATGTTTAATTCCTTGTTCCTTATTTCTCTCATTGTGTCTGAGCCCATAAAAGCTATATCAATACATTTTGTTACATATAACCACCAAGAATATTAAGTATCTGCATTAACTTTAGAACTGAACGAAATTATATTGTCAAAATACATCTCATTTACTTTCACATCTTGGAGCCCAATTTTGAAGGGACTCGTCTTCGAAAAACCATTTCGTTAAAACATGGGTGAAGACTTTTATAATGCTGCGTCTTTTATTCCATC
>NJRP01000081.1:877132-894461 GCA_003063835.1 Aphaenogaster floridana | reverse complement strand
ACAAATGTATATCCTATGGATACCTTTATAAGGTCCATGGACATTCCGACAAGAAATGGACATAAAACGGATGTCCATAGGATATCCTGTGCTGTCTGGGTATTTGGGGAATAAAAAGAAGAATATGTCCGAGGATTGAAAGAAGAAGGCTAAGCTTTCTTCCTCCCGGATATCCAATTGAGGGTGAAGAAGAAGAAGCTTCTTTCCTCCGAGGAGGCTTAATCTGGATCAGCTGATCTTTTTACTTCGTGGTACTGTGGCCCTTTTATTTGGGCCAAATATCTATTTGGGGAATAAAAAGAAGAAAATGTCCGAGGATTGAAAGAAGAAGGCTAAGCTACCTTCCTCCCGGATATCCAATTGAGGGTGAAGAAGAAGAAAAAGAAGAAGCTTCCTTCCTCCGAGGAGGCTTAATCTGAATCAACTGATCCTTTTACTTTGTGGTACTGTGGTCCTTTTATTTGGGCCGGATATCTATTTGGGGAATAAAAAGAAGAAAATGTCCGAGGATTCCGCGGACTCCGTCGTCGACGACGCAGAGGGAGGAAAACGAGGGGCTCGCGGTGGTGATATGGGCGGAATGGCGAGGCGCATGAGGACGCTGCTCTGCTGCCTTAAACGCGAGCCGTCCGTGGAGGAGACCGTCGAGTACGATCCTGACGAGTGCGACTACGTCGTCGAGAAGCTCGTCGTGAGGCGTGTGCCGCTCGCGCTCTTCGCGATCCCGGCCGATCTCGCGGATCGGCGCGGACGCAGCGCGACGGACAACTCCTCACGATCGACGTCCTCGTCCGCGCTCGGTCGCACCGTGAACGCCACGCGAGATACATCGATGAGGATGGACAGAACCGCGGCGAACAAAGCCCTGCGCTTTGGAGATGAACTCGGTCGAGACTCTGTCAGTGGAAGGCAAGTTTAGTTTGCGAGAATAATAGCGACTGCGATGCTGTGATCACTCGCGCTACACCAAAGGCCCTATTTTCGCGCCTACCCCAAATAGAACACGAAAGTCATGATGACGTCAAAATGACGCCTTTGACATCATTTTGATGTCATCATGACTTTCTATTCTACTTGGGACCCTAATGATCTTCGTATGCGACTTTCTATTTGAAAAGCATTGAGTCTCGCATGCGAGTTTCATAAAAACGATTCGAGAATATGGCCCCAGGAATTTTGTATGCTGCTTGCGAAACATTATGTGGAATAAAATTAATAATCCCGAAGATTAATTCATTCAAACTGTCACGTAACAGATTGTTTGGTCGAACATAATCTCAACATAATCCTTTTTTTTTTTTTTTAAAGAACCGTTTACCCAACCCGTTTAACCAACCTGTTTGAGATCCAATTTATTAAAATAACATTGAAAATTACTTAGATTATTAAAAAACACAAATATATATGGATTTTGATTAATATTTACAAATTTAGGCGATTAAAAATAAATATTAAATGATGTATTTAAAATACTTGAATGTTAATATTGTTTTTTAGTCTGGACTATCGAGCGAAGTCTTCAGTCTGGCGAGAAGCAATCCCGAATAGATTCAATGCTCTACATCTAGGCATGAAGGAATCTGAATGCTCACTCAAAGATTCTTTGAATTTTTCATGCAGTAGACAGTTTGCGGAGGATATCTCTGAAGCGACGTCCAGCATGAGAACCAACGTTTCCTCCAGAACAATGTCTTCTGTGACTGTCCAGGATGATATTCCAACTCGGGACGATTCTACTCATTGTGGATCTTCTAATCCTCTCTTCGGATTTAGAAGCAAAAAGAACAATAAGTTGCGTGCGGAGAAAGACGAGGCAGCACGAGACGAATCCTCCGGGAAGGAGCGAGATAAATTTGTCCCTGGACGGAATCGGAAATACATAGTGTCGCCGTTTCGAGTGCGAAGGGGTTCCTTCGATCTCGCGAAACCAAAAGACGTCGAAGGCCTTAAGGTGGATGGCAAATCGTTGTCGTATATCGAAGAATCTCTCGAGGATAAGTCCTCAGAGCCAACGGAGGATGTGAAGGATCGCGATTTTGGACCGAACGCAGCGGTCAGGTGGCGAATTACCATTAGAAGCCAACGTGCGAATACAACTCCCGAGCATGCTGTGTCTAAGGTGTGACTTTCAGAAAAGATACATGAATACTTTCGCCAAAACAGTATCCGTTTTCTTCTGAAGGAAAAATGTTTCATTTTATTAAAAGAGGGAAAAAGAAAGAAGTTAAAAATAGAATATTTCTAATACTATCTAATAATTCTATACTTTGACCTGACTTTGCAAATCTCAAGTCATTAAATCTGCACTTAGAGCTCTAGTTTTATTAGAAGAATGCAAATGATCTAAAAACGCAGAGATATTTTACTTTTATAAGGAAATGATTTTTTTCCAAACAGTGCCCTTCTCTGGAAGGGAAAACGCACAGGTGAGGATGTATCCCCATATCCAACAACAGCTGCTTTCACCTGCATCTATATGCTTTTGTATGTGTGGACGTTGCCGCGACGACGAACGTGGCATCACAATGGCAGCGATCGAGATATTTTCAAGCTCCGTCACTTATAAATACAAGAGTAGAATACATTCTTGCGCCTCGATTGTTGTCTTCCTGTTTATCGCGTTATCCTTGGTTACGCCACTTTTTATAATTTACAATGCGGGAGGTAAGAATCGACCCGACTTTTATATTATCGACTTGTATCGCCTAGAAACACGCGGTATATATATATATAATTTACGATAGCTTATATTTAATATTTTCAAATTTTAGGCATCTGGATGAAAAATCGGATGCACGCAGAAACGCCTGATGTGCATTTTATATACAAGTACCTGTTACTTGCGGAGGTCGATTCCTTTGAGGAGCCCATTGTGTGTTCCACTTTTACGACATACAAAGAAAACGATATCAAAGATCACTGTACATTAATCAAGGTTACTTCTTCATTATTAGGATATATTAACGGTCTAGAAATATGACTTCACAATACTTAACTTCACAAATTATTTATGCCAATATTTTATCCGTCCTTTGGTCATGTCTTATATTTAGTATTAAATGCAGTCTTTTGATTCTGACTTTCCTTCTGTTTCTAATACAAAGATTGTATACGCAACATCATATAATTTATTAGCATTATTAATATTATTAGCATTAGTTATTTATATTTATTATCTATTTAAGTATTTTGTTTTTACATGTATACTTTTTTATTAAGGTACGCGAAAACGATCTAAACGGCGATGGGCAAAAGGATTCGTTGAGATTTGAAGCGCATTTTTATACGGACAAGCCGGTGAAATCCCTGCGACTCTTACTATTCTTCAATTTCCAATTAAAGGTAGATTTGCGCGAGTACATGCCATTCGTAAGTTTGCTCCCCATATTTAACATTTTTTATATTTTATAGCATCTTATTCAAGCGACGATAGAATCTATCGGTGTGTTTGATCAGATATTAAACCACGAGGCTCAAGAGATACGATTCTTCGGCGATTTGGAACTACGGCAAAAAGGACTTTTGCGCAGCGAGGGCCTCTACGAGGTGTATAACCATAGCATAGAGCTGTCCGATTATTCTCTACCCGAATTGCTGTTGCACAGTTTCAACCGGAAATGTACATATATCCGTATTTTTCGACAAACAATTTGGCGCAAACACGTAGAAGAATTATTAACAGCATGTTTGTCTTATAGTTTCTGCCAGAATCACGAACGAGCGGGTAACATGGAGAACAGGCTTCTCTAACGACGAAGCGGTGGTCGTCATCGGCGAATTGTTCTACGCAGAAAATTTTATTTACTATCAACCGAGCGTGTGGGAGGAATTGAAATGGGCGTGGATCCAATATCTGTCGTGCCTGCTCGTGTTTGCATATGTGGCTAAACATATCCTGGTGTTTCTATTCACCAATAGATACCTGAACACGTATATTGTAAGGCCGTGGGCGATTACACAAAAATAAACGGAGAATAAACCTATCCGGTAAATAAACCTACATCCTACATCTTGCGCGCACGAATAACCATAGATTTTTTTTGTATTTCTCGCGTTACGTAGGGTGTTTCGTTTCCATTTCAATTTTAATGTATTCGACGTATTTGCAGATATTCTTTTGGTAAAAATTTGGAGTACAGTTATCATTTACTGAAAACAATTGGATCATGAAGTTTTAATGTAAACAACGTCAGAAAATATTTATATCCTTAAATCCTGATAAAATTTATCAGAAGCGGCCTTTATCGGTGGGAAAAAAACAGCGTTTGCCGTTTCCGCGCAGTTCGCGCTATCAGCTGCGCTATCGGTCATGTAAATTGGATCGATAAAAGGGAGCCGAGTATGCCATTCACGACGGTAGCGCCGGTATCGCATCGTTGACGTCGGCGTCTATCCCTTCGCTCGTTCTCGTGGCTGACGTCGATTGGTGGTTCGACGAGGGTGGAGACTGCGCCATGTTCGGCGGTCGCATCTTTACCGTTCTCGCGTGTACCAGCGTAGTACACAATAGCCGCACGTTGACAATCTGTCAGCCGTAAGTGACACGGGACCGATGATAGAATGGGTGAGTCTGACGTTAGATTGCAAGTCATTGAATCAGTAGTAGTCGGCTTGTTCCGAGTAGCCAAACACTCTGTAGGTCCGACACTCCACACCCTCGCGCGACTTTAAAACAAATTCTGACGTCGACGAATTTTCTTGCGAAAATAGATAAGTTGATAATTTGAGGGGGAGGCTGACTAATGGGAGTTCACACGGTAGGAATTTCCCGATCAAGAAATCAACCAGAGCAATATAAAACTCCACAAACATCAAAAACATTTTGTAAACATTAAAAAAAATACTTTTCTGCTTCGAAAAATTAAAAATTCAATGGGATAAATTGTCATCGAAAGTTTGTCAAGTATTTTTAAAATATAAGATTTTTAAACACGAGAAGTATCACTTTCTGAAGATGTGTTGTTACGTGTAACCCGATGTTTACGGCGCATTTGATTTAGGGAAATTAATCGGGATGAGCTTTAGAGTTGGTATAATTAATGTCGAATTGAGGGAATCACTCTTTATGATATGTAAAATATTGTATAGTATATTAATAAACTTAATCTATTTTTCCAAAAAACTAATTTCATATTTTTTTATTTGCGTTGATTTCCCATTATAACCCAAACAATTTGCATTATCTCAATTTTTCCTACAAATGCCTTTAATTTTCTTTGCAATATACAAATTCTTTAATTCTTTTTCTTTGCAGTATGTTATTCAAAAATATTAACAATTAAACCATTATAACTTCATGCGTGATATAGTCTTTGAAATATCTCTTACAAATAAAATATGTTTTGATCGCAGAGAAGCGAGACCCGGTAAAGTGACACGGTACTTTCGCCATGTCCACGAAATCCAAGGAGAAAGTGGTGGCTGCCATCCGGAAGCTCTTCCGATCTTCCGATAAGATAGCCGAGCCGGAGGGAGCCAGCAGCTCGACTAATTCGCCATCGAGAAGACTCCTGAATCGCCATCACCGTCCAGATGCCGTCACTCCAGTAGATGGACCGATACTGGAAAATCCAGATTCTACTCATGCCGATCGTAGTTGTTTCTTCAAACCAAAGAAATCCACAAAGGTTCGTGGAGTTCTCGATTAGTTCAGTTGAAAAAGATCACAAGAGAGAGATCTGGTCACAATTTTTCTTTAATGGATAAGCTTGTTAGAATAGTTTCCTTATCTGTAGTTAGATTTAATTCTGTAGTTAAATTTTGGATATCCTGAGATAGCCTGAGAATTTCAAATCAGGCTTTACTCATACAGGACAACAACGAATGCAGAGCCGTCTGTGACAAGGACATCGGTCTGCGTCGACTAATGAAGGAGTTTAATAGGATCCAAAGGGCTCAGCGTGGCGACTCTGCCTTCACCGTCGAGCTTGTCAATGACAATGTTTTCGAGTGGTTTGTTCGATTGCACAAGATTGACCCGGACAGCAAGCTGGCGTCCGATATGCGTGAGCTGAAGATACCTCACATATTGCTGCACGTGATTTTTCCGAAAGAATTCCCATTTGCGCCGCCCTTTATGAGGGTAATCTCGCCGAGGATCGATCAGGGCTTCGTGATGCACGGCGGTGCTATCTGCATGGAGCTCCTCACGCCCAGAGGATGGTGCTGCGCATATAGTGTTGAGTCGATGATCATGCAGTTTGCGGCCAGTGTTGTAAAAGGGCAGGTGAGTATTATTTTGATATACATCAAATAATTAATTTCTTTAGAAGACATAGGGCCGGTTGTTCCAACTTCTTGGTAAGCTAACTAATATTTAAATCATATGTCTCTCTTTGTTTCTCCTTCGAATTAGACAAAGATAAACATATGATTTAACTGGTAGCTTACCAAGAAATTGGAACAATCGGTCCATAATGTATTATGAAAATGTATTATATGATCATAATACATATCATAGTATCATATAACCGTATAAATTGCCATATCATATTACCGCGTAATATAATATCATATCAATATATATCATGATTACATTATACAAACTAATAAGAACACAGAAAATATTAGTCTTACATAATTTTCTTTCAATCAATTTTAAGAAATTCAGTTTTATCTTGTCGTTTGTGATAAAAAAATTTAAAAAGGAATTTATCATGAAACTGACATTATGTTTCTACTTACCGATTTCTCAGATTTATATGAAGCTTTTATTTCAACAGGCACAAGTGGCGAGGGTGCCAAAGCCGAACAAGGAGTACAATCGGCAATTGGCCGAGGAGACATTCAAGAATCTGGTGAGGACGCATGAGAAGTACGGCTGGGTGACACCGCCGCTCGCCGAAGGCTGACCGCAGAATACTTCATCGTAGAAAGCCAAAAAAGATCTGCGTTTCTTGCTTGAGAAGACACGCACGAATCGACGTGATTTTTTCCGATTTTTCCGGAGGCGCCGGTAATGATTTCTTTATTGTATTAGGAACAAAGTGTAATTTTGTGGTTGCCTAATTGCAGCAAGAAGAATGCACAACAGATGTAGCCAGAAAGAGCACCGAGCTTGTCAGGTGAACAAAGCGCGCGTGAAAGTTTTTTTAATCATTTTTCAATTTTTGTAATAAAAATCGCAGGAATTTAAAGAAAAAGAGAGTTTCAAGATCTTTAAACTAATTTCCCATTTTTCATTTAATTACTTGTTCCTTTTACAATGCGAGAAGAAACAAGTATCGAGTGCAAGAGTATTAATTTTGATTATGTTTATGCCAAAGATATATAATTTTTGGAAAACCTATACATCAAAAGGATATATTTTAAAGATCTCGAAGTTTTCTTATAAGTCCCTACATCTAGATCATTATGCCAAATTAGTTATTAAAATAAATATGGAATCGTTACAATGTTATCCTTATTCGCGTTTTTCAAATCGGCAAAAGTTTGCAAGATTTACCCGTTGAATATCGGAAGCTCATAACAGAGTATTCTGTTTCATTAACTTCAATAAATAAATAAATGAAGAAAAGAAATTGCTCAATAATATGTACTGAACTGTTACTGTTAAATAATTGAAGGACCGATGGAATATGTAAATATGAACAACGAAAATATGACTAAATAGTAATTTATTTCTTCGTTTTGTGTAAAGTTTTAGTTTATACCAATATATATTTTAAGGAAAAGAACATTTGCGTCCAAATTCTTCCGTAGAAACGGGAGTCTTGATTATGAGCTTCTACGATTCTTCTAGTTTATTTCTTTTTTTAAGACAACAATGTACTATCTTATGTATAAACGGTTTTCTACATGTTTTTTGATCGACTATTCGCAGAAATTTGTACATACAGTCGTTATGTTGGACATATACTTATATGTGCCAAATAAATACAACAAGTTCGAAGTATTAACGTCTCTTTGCAAAACTTTGCAAAACTTCAGATTAACATTTAATCGCGAAGGTTCGCGCGACTGCTACAACTCATCATGAATGAACGTATCACGAAACGTATCTAGATTAATAAGAGACCCAATTAATTATTCAAATGGTTGACTTTAATAGGATGCCGAAAAGTAATATCTGTACAAGATTTTCAAAAGTAAAGATGCAGATAAAAGATAAATAAAAGTTAAATATAAATAACATATTTACATATACATGAGAAACCGTTATTAGTCTTATTTCGGCGCATATTAACAGTACTTTTGGCCTATTTGCCGTAGTAACAGTAGTTTACCGGCAGGCATAGGTATACTGTGTCCTTTTTCCACCACACATCACATTCTATGTTTAGAAATTTAGGAATGACGAATAAAAATGTACAGCACGAAAGAATGCTAATCTTTCCTATCTCCGTTAAACAGCTTATAAACTAATTGCAAGTTATACTTAAAAGCGATTTACAACGCCGTTTTATCAAATCTGTTGGAATAAAGTTGCTATTCAAAGATTTGTTATTTATTCTTTATAAATTCCCTTATGTAGATATACGTATCTGTTTCTTATTCACGATTTGCCATTAGTACAATTTAACCATTGCGCATTTTGTACAAAGTATTCTATTTTGTTTTATAAAATATGTAATCTGCCAACATACAGACGTTATTTATATTGCAAGCAGACGTTATTTATATTGACGTCAAAATGATGTCTTTGACATTAGACGTCATTTTAATATCAAAATGATGACAAATAATGTCAATTTGTATCAGAGTGCTTGCTCGCATATAAGGCACATGATCAGTCATTCTCGAATGCATTCACGATGATTCTTTATCGGTACTTGAGCAGTTATCTGATTAGAATACAAATATCATTTAGGCAATGATGCTTGACGCATTCACAGTCCACATTCGAAAACGTAAATACCATTCGCACGTTTCGAGAGACGATAAGGTTCTCCAAACAATTATATAAATATTTCGCCTTTTTTATGTCTTTTTATTCGTGATATTTAATTTTCAAGATTAGTGAACTGTGAATGTGTTAATAATCAATCAACATCGTACAAACGATTAATTCATTTAAAACAGAAGATCTACATATGTTCCTTAGATAATTGAAAGTAAAAAAAGATCTTTAGAATCTTTTTCATTGGGAAAGAAAACTTGAACTAACTAATTAATCAATGATTATCAAAATTACATAACAATTATACGTACAATTAATAATCAAAGCAGAATTCTTTATATATTTCTTGTAAACTTTTAATTGGGACTATACGTGCACAATGTGTACAAACTTTACATTATTCTACTATATATACAATTCGTGAATCGAAATCAGTATAATTTCGCTGAATTCAAATTTGAATAAAACGTGATGACAATCTTCATAAATGCGAATAAATAAAACGCTATAATTGACATAGTTAAAATCCTTAACAATTGGACTCATCGAAATTATACCGGTTTTTTAACGTTATTTAATAATCTTGCTAGGTTCCTTTATATTATGCCTCCATAAATATAGCTCTATAATATTATGCCTGTGTGATCCAACGTGGCCAATGAAAATGTGACATATGCGTGTACGGATTAAAAAAAAATAAGTATTTTTACGAGAGCGGTCCTCTGAAAATCATCAAGGAGTACCGCTAGCGGTATTTCAGACTGATTGTGAGTCCATTGTGCCTCCCCGTTGTCTCATAATAAAACTAAGGCATACGTGAGATGAGGGTCGGGAATCGAACCCGGGACCCCGACCGAGCCGGCCGCTTTCGCACTGATTGTGAGCCAAGCATCATCCACGCGTGTGTGGATTACGTATTCAAAAAATATTTATCCTAAATATGTTTTGAAACATATACATTTTGAATACGCTGGGCAGTGTCAAGAATTGGCACTCGAATACAATTTACACGCTAATAGCAATGGCGCGTATAGGCACTTATTAAACAATAAATAATCACGAATATAATGTATCAAAATTATTTCCGCAAATATATATATATATATATATATATAATATAAAAATTATGAATCTATTGATGACAGTATATTGTGTCGTTCGCGCATTATCGTTATTAATGCAATCATGCGGGCGATAGACGACAATGTGCTCAGCATTGTATTTATTCACAACTATATTCTACTTACCTAAGAAAAAGTACGACGCGTGCGGAATGCATTCTTAAATTCGGGTGTTTTAGTTTGGAATTTTTCGTAATGATTACTGCGAATCTCGCGCATTCATTCCGTCTTGTCTTCTTGCACGCACATGAACAGCTTCGCGCACATCATGTTGAAATTATCTGTACAAAAAATGTAATAATAGTATATAAACATATATATACAGTATATATATAGTATATAAATAATATATAAAACATGTAATAATAGTATCTCACACAGCACGCATAAGACATCCCGAAGATATCCCGAAGATACCCTATCGCCACGGCAAAAAGTTTTTCATATATAAATTAATAAATATATATAAAACTTGTATAAACATATATAAACATATATAAACATGTATAAACATATATAAACATGTTTAAACATATATAAACATATATAAACACATGTATAAACATATATAAACATATATAATTATGTATCAAATATGTCCATACATAAAATTGCTCATATATAATCATATATAACTTTTCTATATATATATACATTTATATATATGTAATTATATATAATTATATATGAAAAATTTTATGTATGAACATATTTGATACATAATTATATATGTTTATATCTGTTTATATATGTTTATATATGGTTTATATATGTTTATATATGGTTTATATATGTTTATATATGGTTTATATATGTTTATATATGAAAAATTTTTACTGGGCCCTAAAGATGTCTTCGGGATATCTTCTGGATGTCTTTTGGATATGCATGCTGTGTGGGATATTACGTAAACGCGAATGAGACTATGTGCAGCACGTCGTTTTAACAAGCTTTTAAAGCTATAACTCACGGGATCCATTGATGAGCCAGGCGGGCTTTGATTTCCAATCGATGAAGATACAGTACACGGGAATGCCAGATAGGATTATGATTATACCTATGCCCACTTCCCATGGCGAGACGTAGCACGGAAAGGTGACCAAGAATGCACAGATTATGAAGAAGATGATTGGCAAAATTATAGAAACCTGGAAGGATAAAACGCTATGAAATATAAGACTTCACTTGCGATCAAATAAAAAAATGGAAGACACAAGGATATTATTTTTTAATTAAACATGGCGAAATTGCGCGTACCTTTATCGGACGATGGAGATCGGGCTTTTTGTAACGTAGCCACAACAGACCAGACACGGAGAGTGTGGTAAATAGAGCCTCAACGAAGCTGACATAATTTATTAGTACGTAGACATCCTCTATGATGAGGAGTGCCAGGGTGATAATGCACTAGAAACGGAAATTATAGTTTAACGCTCGGAATTGGAGACCGACTACAAGAATAGAAAAATTGCTCCACGTGCGTATCGGCGCTTTTAGAAGTGATTGCGAATCGCGACAATTAAAAAGCTTTAACACTTGGTTCTAGATAATTTTGCACCAATATCTAAAATTAATATTTAGTTTTAAAAAAAGATAAAATAGATCTTTTTAAAAATTAAATTTAAGTAAAGTAGATTTTAAGACGCGTAATCTACGGAGATGACTTAGATTCTCAGAATCTCTCGTTTCTCAAAAGCTATCGCTGAAAAATTGAAGATATGACTGACATAACGGAATCAATCATATCTCTATTAGGCATCACGCAATTAATTACATCTATTTTATCAAATAAATAGTTAACATGTTCGCATTACTCGCGTGACGCTGTAACGTGACTTTGAACGCGGTTAACACGGTCGATCTTTTTAATTCGTTCGCAGAAAGGAAGGAGATCGCGAGCAAACTTCCGCTACCGATTGTCAAAGAGACACGGGGTCAGAGAGCGACATGAAAGGATCAATTTATCGCTCTCAATTAACGAACCGCAAATCAAGATGTCGAGCTGCACAATAGTGTGCCGCTGCATGTGTCGCTGCTCTGATCCGGCTGGCTTCGTTTATTTCATTAAAACGCCGGCTTTAATGTAATTTCGCGGGGCCCGATTTAAACACGTCAATTAATTCTATTCCCGGCAATTGGACAGGCCGAATTATCGCACGCGAAGCGCAGATTACTTCGATATCAGGGATAGTAAGGCGTAAAATGTACCGATTGCCTTCTTTGAATATTTGCGTTAGATGTGATCATATTTTCTCTCAGGCAAAATATCTAAGTTAGATGTAAGATGTATGATCTTTTCTTTTAATTTTAGACCCTTATATTAAAGAGTCTAAAAAAATTTTCGAAGAGAAGGACCATATTGCACAGCCGAAAGTTTCTATAAAATAATTAACAATTATATAAGCACGATTTCTCAATAATATGGTTGAATTATTTGGATTTAATGTCATCGTATAAATGTATAAATGTCGTATCAATTCAAAGTCCACCAAACCAATTTCATGATAAATCCAATATTGTTGTAACCAGTGGCGCCAACTTGGGAAAAATACTGGGGGGGCAAGATACAAGCATTTCAAATGACCTTTTTTTAATAGCCTTAACATTACCGAGGGGTGGGAAATGGAAATATGTAGATTATAAATACAAAAGGAATATTTAATGCACATCGAGAAAATTGAGAAAGAAACTTACACTATGATCGTAAAAGATTTGCATGACGCATTTTGTTTCGGTTAATAAACTCGTCCGAAGTCGCAACATGGTGTTTGTTGTCGAACATTATTTTCGTTTTTCCTCGTTAAGAAAAGAGATTAAAAGTATTGGGGAAGGGGGGTGCCTCTCAATAATTTTATCAGGGGGGGGGGGCAAAAAGTACTCTGCCCCCCACGAAAGTCGGCGCCTATGGTTGTAACTCAATCCCGATAATATGTGTTTAATATGCCAATTAATATGTGTTTATCGCATATCTACGTGAATTATCATGTCACATCCCATTACGTTATCGCCAGACAACTGTACACATACGACGTTCTACATAACAAATTAATAAAATAATTCTTAACAAATTATTCGATTATCGGTGGTGATCGAAACGATATGAAAAATAAATACGTTCACTATTGAGATGTCATAATATGGCCTTCAAGGTGAGCGACTTGCAATTAATCGTCGTAAAATTGAACAAGTGTTCGCGACATTTATTCGAGTTCAATTTGCAACAAAATTATCGATCAAAAGATATTATGCCAGATGTCATGCATAATAAAAAATTTTAAAAGTGCTTGTTTTTGACCATCCTAGTGTTCTGAAAAGCTCTGAAAATTGAAGAGTAGGGACGCTTAATTCTATATATAATAAATTCTTTTTTTATCCATCTTTTCCTTCGATTAGTTTCACAAGGAACAAGGGTGTGATACTTACGAGGAAGATGAGGGATGGCATCGGCGTCAAATTGCGGACATTAATGAGGGCAATGGCAGTGGGGAGGTGTCCGTTTCGGGCGCCGACGAAGAACAACCTGGACGACGCGAAGATCGCGCCGTTCAATGCTCCGAAAGTCGAGCATGCCACGAAGAACGGCATGATCCACGACATAACGCCCAGCAGTTTATCGCCAAAGGTCTAGAAAGGAAATTCCGACGTCATTTAATGCTAGGCTAGCAAAAGTGGAACAGCATCTTGATCATAGCGGAAAGCAACTGCGAGATTGCGTAATTTTTTTTCTACATCAAACAGATTGTATTAGATCGATTTCACTTCTCGCGATACCATATAATCTATTGATTTTTATTGAGCAAAATCTATTGATTTTTACCGAGTAAAAATCAATAGATTATACGGTATCGCGAGAAATGAAATCGATCTAATATAATCTTGCTTGGATGAAAAGTAACGCACAGGAGATCATGCTCGGCACACTTGCCTCCATTTATTGCTCAACATATAATAACGCTATGATCAATTTAATATAAACAAGTTGCGTGAATTGGATTCCAATTTTCTTAAATTTCTTTTCTTTTCTAAAATGTACTTTTCAAGATTTATATTATTTTTATACTTTAAAGAGTCTTGCTCTCTTTTCACGCTGGAATATTCGTGCGAGTGCAATCACTTGGCAGCAAACCAATTGCGTGGATCGATACTCCACGCGTCTACAATCGTTTTTAACGTGTAGAAGCGTACTTACAACAGCGACGGCATTCGACGCGAGTATTTCATCCTGCGTGAGTACGACGAAGTAGGCGACGTTCGCGAAAACGTAAATCACTGTCACCAGCGGTAGTGATATACAAATCGCCTTCGGAAGATTCCTGAGAAAATAAAAGAAACAACAATTATTATGAAAATTTTCACAAGGTTCTGTTAAAACTTTACATACGTTATTGTCTTCGTAAATATAAATGTGCTTCGATAAAATACAATTTTTTATTTAATACAAATTTCTAATAAATTATAAGGTAAATAAAAAAATATTAATAATCAAATATTAATTTTATATATAAATTACCAGCGCAACGTACTATTTTCTATCGAAAAATAAGCAAATACTCGTTATGATCTAACCGGTATTACTTTCTTTTCTCTTATCATAAATTAAAAGAATCATGGTGTAGGGACATAAAGTGATTACGAAGAGTTTAACTCCAACACATTTACGACAGTTACTTGTAGGGATCTTTGAGTTCTTCCGTCACGAAGTTGAGATAATTCCAGCCCGAATAGGAGAATAATCCGGAATAAATCGCCAGAGCGATGTAACCGGGCTGGGTATTGGTGCCAGCCATCGGATGTTGAAAGTTCTCCGTGTGGCCCATACAGAGCCACCAGAAACCGGCTACCATGATGATCACCAGGGCAAAGATTTTGGTGCCGGTAAAGATGTCCTGTACTCTGGTCGCCCATTTCACATTGTAGCAATTAATGACGGTCAAGAGACCTGCGAACGCGACAGAACAATGAAATTATGCTATATGCTGTTGTTGCGCTCGTTGCATTCACATGCAGCAGCTGCGTGTGCGAAAACAATCCGATGAGGGCGTGAATAACATTTCTCCGGACTATATTTAAAAGTCGCGTGCATATATTTGCATTGCGTTTTCACGCGAATCTTTCGCGCGGTCGTTCCATCTCATTACACACGTGCGTCAAGATACTTTTTGCTAATCTGACAAACATTTACACATATATTACGAGATATCTATAGCAATTGATGCGAACATTTGCAATTTCTGAAAGATATCGATCAGTCAAGTAGAAGAAAAAGCTGACGAAAATTTATCAACGTAATCAATTACAATTAATCAACTGGAAACTCTTCATAAAATGAAAGCTATTCACAATGCCCGCTTTATTAGGCATTTCATACATTTCTATATTTTATCTATATATATAAAAATGAAACAGGAGAGAGAAACATATTTATTCATCTTACACGTGATCACGGCAGCAAGTAGTCGCACCGCTGCATATGGTGGCTCGCATCCGGGCCATACGGGTTGCAGTATATATTGTGCGAACGTGAGTGCCGTGATCGCGTTCCCCGTTGGTACCAGGACGAACAAGGCCACCCAGAGGTAGAGAAACGCCGGCAAAGGTCCGAAGGCATCGCTGATGTACGCGTAATCGCCACCGGATTTGGGGATCATCGTACCTGCATGGATACAAAAAGATGTCATCTATTTCTTTTATTACGCAGATGTTAATTTAGCAGATGCTTTTAGAGATAAAAGAAAATTATAAAAAATCCGATAACGAAAATCATTTAGTATCTACATTTCGAGCGACAAATTATATCTCGCTTAAGGAAAAGTAAACCATTAAAAGCAGATTAAAACTATCTAGAGGGGATAAAATAAATTATAAAGATGTGCTTGAAAGAAAGATCTAAGAGAAAATGTAAAATAAAAATAATTTTTTATAAGATTAAATTGACAAAAGTAAATAATAAAAATAAATTGACGAAAATAAATGGACATAAAAATAAATTGGCAAAAATTAATTTACATTAAAAAGAAGGCACACCTAAAAAAACACGAAGATAACTCAATTCTTTATGTTATTACGCCTTGTACACGGAAAGAACGGTTTTGCTGAAATATCTAAAAATTTGACCAGATACAAATCTAAAAATAATTTTGTTGGGTCATCAAAATAATTATGTAGGACGCCCAAAATAGTTGCTAGAATATCAAAACTTTTTGCAGCATTATCATCATGTTGAGTGTCCTACATAGTTACTTTTGATGGTCTAACAAAATTTATTTTCAGATCTGTATCTGGCCAAATTTTTAGATATTTCAGCAAAACCGTTCTTTCCGTGTATAATTATTATCTATGTACTTATACAGAATTCGTTAATAAGCTCGGATGAGCGGAGAGATGCTTAATTGAATCGATTTTCGTCTCGAGAGCCGCAAGAGATCTCGAGATGTCAGGGATCAGTCGGACGGAAAATATTACCTATTATTCGTCATCGATAGTCGGTCACGCGATAACGCGCGCAACATTGTTTAATTATCGCCGGGTCGAGGGTCAGGTCATGTACGTGTGTTCTGCCGTATTAATGCACCCGATTCCCGACACAGAATGCTCGCGAATCGACTTTGTTCCCTTGCAAATCAACCCTGCGATGATATACAATACGCCTTATCGTACGCCCGTCCATTCTGCGGTTTTGCGATATCACGGTTTCTCGTATATCGGTGGATCCGCGGATCGAATTTTGCGGTCGGTCAGGTCTTTCCGTTACTTTCTTATATTTTCCTTTTTCATTTTACTGTAACTGCTTCATTTTACTGTGGCTTAATCAAAAATCGCAAAGACAGCTTAGTCTTGACTTTCATAAAATAGAGTTTATATAATTGTGAATGACTATATATATATGTCAGGCTCAAAGACCGAAAACGCTCACTGAACGAAAAAACCGACCACAACGCGTTCTGACTTTTCAGATTCAGCCACAACGCGAAATTCGTGTCGTGGCACTTTCAAAAACGCTCATAACGCGTTTTGGTGTATTCAAAAAGGCCACAAAGCGAAATTCGTGTTGAGGTGATTTTGATAACCGACCAAAACGCGTTCTGGCATTGTAAAAATGCCACATTGGTTATTTGATCTACAATTTACTTGACAAAATGAGGTCTAGAAAGTGCGCGCGCGCGCACGCACACGCACACGCATACACACACACACACACACACACACACACACACGCACACACACACACACACACATACAATAACACACCGAAGGAGGGGTGCGGGGGGCCTTCGGCCTCCACCCGCACCCCCCCTCGATGGGTAGATCTCGCTTCGCGTAGAATGTGTCCACCGAAGCAACTTCCATGCTTGCAACATTCCACGCGAAG